>VWZP01010904.1:581064-651484 GCA_013396995.1 Dicaeum eximium | reverse complement strand
GGGGCGCGCTCCCGGGGCCGCCGTGGGGCCGCGCTCCCGGGGCCGCTGTGGGGGCGCGCTCCCGGGACCGATGTTGGGGCGCGCTCCCGGGGCCGCTGTTGGGGCGCGCTCCTGGGGCCGCTGTTGGGGCGCGCTCCCGGGGCCGCCGTGGGGCCGCGCTCCCGGGGCCGCTGTGGGGGCGCGCTCCCGGGCCGCCTCTGCCGCGGGTGTGCCGGGCGCTCCTTCGTGGGGGAGGCACCGCCAGTGCTTATTGCACGTTACCGTCCTTGTGCGAGCTCTGGGCTTCTCCTGTTCCTTCACTTCTTACATCATATGTGTTGTTCAAAGCCTTGACTCTTCTGGTTGCGGCAGGGTTGTTCTTAAATAAGGCTACAAGGTTTGTCAGAGTACTCTTGGTTATGGGGATTGCAAAATTCTATTCCCTGCAAGACAGGGAATTTACTTGTACATTTCTTTCCTAAAACAGTGGAAATGCTTACAAAGGTTTCCTACGTGATGTTTCTTTTGACAGCCTAATTTTGATCTTCACACCTCTTTCTGTTCCCTGACCTACCCCTAAAATGTTTTATTCCATTGAAAAATGGTGAGTGCACTTGTAAATACAAATGTTAAAACATTCTTAAATAAAAATATTAGAAAGGCAGATGACTGATGTTTTGGGGGTTCTTTTCCAGATAAGATGTACCTTGATATAGTGAAAATAAATGCTACTAAACACGGCTTTCAGCACCAGCAACTCACAACTTTTGAGGAGACTCAAGCAGAGAAAGCTCTGCTCAGTTCCAGAGAAAAATTAGTTCCAAAGAGGATTTCAGTGTTAATGATTACAAATATATTACATGGATGTCTGCATTTTGCAAGAATATCTTATCTAGGGTGAACTAGATGGCATTTGCTTGGATTCGGTTGATGAGGACCATTCTTTGGATTCAGAAATACTTATGGCAGAATGTGTTCATGATTTAGAAGCTCTGAAGCACATAGAAATTTACTTAATTCCTGAAAACACACAGGTTTTGTCAAATAACATTTTGAACACATGCACAGAATATGGTAGTCAGTTAAGAAAATTTGTGAGATTTTGTTTTGCATTTCTGTGCAACAATACTAATTCCAGTTTGTGATCGAGGGCTGCTTCAACCTACCTTGCCTCTTGCAGTTTTGTCTCTGGACAAGCACCTGGAGCAACCCTGCAAAATGGAATAATGTCATTTGGATCAAATCATGAAGCTTTCAAGAATAAAGGAAAATACCTTGCCCTTTCCCCTTCCCTACCAGCACTACAACACTGAATTAACACATAAGTGATCTGCTGGCCAGAGAGCACAGATGTAACAACCTGGCATTGCTTGTTGCTTCTCAGTGTCGGAGGAGACAGTTTTTCCTGAATAAATTCCCTCCCTATGACCTGAAAAGACAGAACAAGTCCAGGCATTTGAAACAATTTTTAACTTCAAGTGATGAGTGCTCAGCTACCTGTTAGAATCCAGCTTTCCTGGAGTGATGGAGCAGATGTGTCCTACTTTAGCAATGGGTAGCTGTAGCTTTCCTAACTGAGAGGCCTAAGATCTTTCCTTTGCTTTTTTTCTTGCATGTTATCTTTATGTGTAGCCAGAGGTTGTTTTGGAGTAAAAAACATTTCAAATGAAAAATAAATAGAAAAACATATAAATATCAGAAAGATACATGGAAATATAAGGGATATTTAATGAATGTGAAGGATTTCAAGAGAGAGTGGGGGTGATACACCGTTATTTATTCAGTGCTCTTTAGAAGAAGGGTAGGCAACAGACCATGAAATAGTCAGTAGAGTTGTTGATGCCTACCTTTTATTTACAAAGCAGAAACTGGATCTTGGCCTTCTTCTTGTTGGTTGCAAATGTCTCCTCTTAGAGAAACAGTAATGATTCCTATGGGGAAAGACTTTCTTCCTACTTCCTCTGTCTCAGAAGACCTTGATCTGGGTTGCAGCTGCTGGTTGAATAAATTTGGTATTTGTCTGAAGTTTTACAGATTAAATTATGCAATGCATTAAACAAACACGAACAGAACAGAAATAATCCAAGGTGATTTAAGAGATTAGGAAAATGAGAGCATGTGAGAAAATGAACATAGGTGGAAAAATGTGCAAATACAGCTAAGGCAAAGATGTTAAACCTTCATATCTGATGGAAGAGACAGACCAGAGCAGAGTGATCTCATATAATCATCCAGAAGATGATTATATGCTCACTGAATGTAGTGCACAGTAAAAATGAATTCACTTGTAATCGCCTCTGGAAGTAAAGCTAGCCACAGTAAATCCAGGCCTCCATAAAGACAGAGGAAATTACATGGCATGCTCACTAAAGCTGGCAAAGGAATAAAATGTTGGAACCTCTCATTGCTGGAAAGATACTGGTAATTTGGAATAAATTTATAGAAAACTGGCAAGAAGTGGATTGCCAGAGATAGAGATACTTGTTTAGAAAGAGGAATCAGAAGATTTAAATATGTCTAACTTGGCAGTAATGTCCAGATATTTTAATAGTATGACAAACGAGGGAGGGAGTAATCTGGAGTTCCTTTCAACACTCAGGGATAGAGTTGTCATGATAATATTAAATCTTCTGCAGCTTTGATCCCTGAATGGATCGTTGGTGCATATAAAAGCCTCTCCCACTGAAACCACCTTGAGAAATATAAGCACCAATCTACTAAGTTCTTAAATATCAAATATTGTGGTTGGAGTAAAATTATTTTGAAATAGAAAATTATTTTATTTTGGTTTTGGACTGTTGCTTCTTTTTATTTTGTTTGTAAAATGATAAACATTCACCTCTTTCCAAGTCTAGGCACCTTTAAGCAATTTAAAATCACAGTAAACCTCAGTAGATTGACACAAGTTCTCTTCGTTGGTCATCACTGTCATGACTGCTAGCACTGTTTCTTCTGCTGAATATTACAGTGCCATAATTTCTGAACTAATGCTTTAGTTTTGTCTCTAACAAATACCCAGAGAAAGGTGGGTGCTTGGCAGAATGTACCAGTCATTGAGGTTTGTTGAGCCAAAGAGTGAAGTGCTGAGCTAAGGAGGCTGTGTAACGTATAAGCACATTTTTCTCCTGAATTGAAAAGCTCATGCTGTTGTACTTCTGCTTATGTCAGCTGTAGCACAGAGAGAGGCAAAAGAGGCAATGCTTCAGAAATAAAAAAAAAATCCCCCTGAAATAATTTGGAGCTTCAAAGATAAAAACAATACTCTGAATTCTCCCCAGAGCCCCAGGAAAATGGTTCCGTTTGACACCCTTCTGTAAATGTAGTTTTTCCTAATATCCAGATTTTCAGTGCTGTGCTAAATTATCTCAGTTATAAAAAGAAAATTGATAATAGTCATTAAATAGTTAAATGGGGTTAAAATAGGAAATTACTAAGTCCCTCCAAAATAAAAGCTTTTATTTATTTTTCCAAGTATTAATTTCAGAATTAAGAGCACTTCACTTCTGTTGCTTCCCAAGTACCCAGGAAAAGGTATCGCTCCAATGAAGTTTATAGATCCTGGTTCAACAAGATACTTAAGCTGGTGCCTAATTTTAAGCACTAGCCTAACTGAAAAGAAACTTAGCCTGCATCCCTAAAATGTAGTCATGTGCTTATTAACTTCATCAAATAAGGCTCTGAATTGCAAATCTAGTTCTCCAATAGGAGCTGCATTCCTTCAGAGCAAATGTGTCTGCTGACCTTTTGGTGTTTCTTTCACTTTATCAAAGTTTAGAAAGCCTTGTTCAGGCAGGATTGGAATGGGATTTGTACAAAACGCCTTGGCAGAAATACAGCCTTGAGGTATTTCCTGTTAGGGAAAAAAGGCAAACCAACAAACCTATAGGTATCTTACATTTATGACTTGCAGTAATTTGATCATTCCTAACATTCGTGATGCTGTTGCCTGCATTCTGTTTAGTCTCCTTATCCTGGCATGCACATATACCCATTACCCTTCCTTTCTGAATTTTTTTACCCTTGAGATTTTCTAATACTGCTTCATGCTCTTCCTTACTTTGGTCTTTATTTTCATTGCCTTTGTTTAGTAGTTTTACAACATATTTCAATTTTATATGCCTGCCTGCCCCCTTTCTTGCTGCCATCTGCAAATATGATTAGCACTCTGCACAAAATCCTTCAGCTCAGTTATATGATTTGGGATTGAGAACTGACCCCTGCAAGTCCTAGCTCAACAGCTCTTCTTAGGAAGTCAGTGAACCATTATTATAATTATTCTGTGTTTGCAAATTCTAGACTTCTATAGCTACTTTGAAAGATTTGATTATAAATCTCCTTCCTATCATTTTCTTGTGAGACTATCATATAAAAATGTAGAAGGTGCCTTGTGGAGTAGGTGTCTATGCTCACAGTGTTTCCCCTATTTGCAAACTGTCAGTAATTTGACACAAGCATTGTGAAATTAAGCATTCATACCTGAAGACAGACTAAAAATTAATAATTTTCCATTGCATTAATATGTACATGCCATCTGTATTATATATTTAACTCAAGTTTAACGGGACACTTGAAAATCTATATTTAACAGGGAAACAGGAATATAGCATATTTATTTCAGAGAAAATGTAACTATTGGGATTACTTTGATTACTGAGTGCTTGATTTTAAAAGCTGTAGCTTGCATCTTTATTAGTATAATCTGACTATTATTTTAAATAATAGTGATGGATGCTTAGGAATATTTTAAATACGATTCTTCAGTTGGGCTATGTACAAGCTTTTCACATAGCTTACCTGGGAGCCAAGTCCTTTTCTAAACATTACAGTCTTCTTAGCCTTTTCTGTGGAACAGTTATGTTGCTAAAATTTAAATTCGTCTCCTGCTTCAACAGTTCAGCTTATAGATTTCTATACCCCAGTAGCTAGACAGTTATCATCCAAGATATCATCCATCTAGTTTAGATATGAGATTTGTGGACTAATTAGGGGCCTGTATTATGTAGCTCTGTTGAGCCTCTCAAATTAGCCTTAAGGAATTCATATACCCATATGACAAAGTAAGATAGGTACCTGAATCCTGTAAGCTTTTTTGGATATGTCCCTCTCTGTTCATTCCATCTGCAGTATTCTTCAGCTTCCTCTACAAGTAAATACATAATGCCCTTTTTGGATATAAAATAACTATAAAGTTATTTGTATTGTAGTAAATGGACAAAGGATCACACTCATCTTTACACTGTCAATATTTTTCTAAAGCAGAAGAGGCATTTGTTAATAGGGAATATGAAGTTTGTGTCCCAAACTTCCAGTGAAGCTGGTCATGCACCTGCTTACTTTGTGCACAAATCATTCTAATGAATTCTAAAGGACTATTCATGTGCATAAGGCTAAGCCTGTGGGTAAAAGCCTTTGCAAGACTGGGCCTAGGTTGGAAATTTGATAATGGCCTGAAACTGATTCAGCAGAGAAAAAGCAAACCTTCTAAGAAGCTGAGAAGTGTCACTGTAGCTAAGCTGAACAGGTATGGGCAGTGTTAAGAGACCTCATCATACAGAACTCTGAAAACTGACCAAGAAAAAATGGCAAAAGATATCATAAATCTTTTTTTTCATTTACATTTCATCATACTGAATTTTACCTTAATCTTATTAATTCTTGGCTTCATCTTAATTTAATTATTGCTATGAATTCCATTTGAATAACTTTATTGCGGGAGCTTAGAAACTTTCCTATTTAAATTTCAGGTGTATATATATGTATGTACACACACAGCCTGTATGAAAGAGTGGATCTGCTAAGAGAATTGCAGTTGTGAGAAATCATAACTAGGCTCTTTGGGAAATTTGCTTGAGGAGAAGGCAAGACATCAATACTGTTTCACATGGAAGTGAACAGCAGAGTTTTGCACACTTATTTGTTTGTACCATGCAATATTCCCTCTTCTGCTTCAAGTCTTTTGTGCTGCACTGCAGCAGTTTATGTTCTCACAGATGGTGCATTACCTGCAAGAGTTTCCCAACAAAATCAGGGCAATTCCAGTTGTTGTGATGCATCTCCTGAAACCATTTTCTAAGTGTTGCTTCCATGAATTGCTTCCATCAAGAACTTCCATAGAATTAGATAAAGCTTTTTCATGCGTTTAACATTAAACACAGGCAGCACTATTAAAATTACCATGAAAAAGAAATTAAATTGCATAAATGTAAACTAAATTCCTGCTTAGGAATATAGTTTTTAGCATTTAATATGCTGAGTGTATTAAATAGACATTTTTTGCACCATCACAAAATACAAATCTTTTCCTTTACTTAAAACTAATTGTTGTCTTATCATGATCTATTCACTGCTAAAATGGTCACTCTACTTAGAGGCCTTAGATAGCATTGACTACGAAATGATACTTGTTTGTTAGGCTCACTAAGTTACAGTTGTTTAAAAAAAAAAAAGGAAAGAGTCTTTTTCTGCAGTTTAATCGACTTTTATTCAAACTAAACTGATCCCTTGGAAAATTGTTCTTTCTTCAGTTTAAAGATTAATTTAATAATCTCAACTGGGTGAAGAAGAGAGCAGATTAGGCATGTACAAACCATACCAAAGCTGCAGAGGGGGAAGGTGAGAGTCCAGGGATAGCCACTGCTGACTTTATTCTAGTTGTTGGCCTTGGGGACATGACTGATCTTTTGCTCAGTTTGATGCAGGAAAAAGAATGAAGGTACATCTTATAAGACATGGTGCTCCTTTAGTAACCTTTTAAATTATTATTTAAATGAAGATTAAAGTTATGGAGTTGGAGAGTATTTTGCTGTTTTATAATTTAGCAATTCAGGCTGAAGTTTCTTTTGTGTTCTTTCTGGTTTTATCCAGGCAGCCTAGAAGATGGACATTTGACAGGCGACAATAGACAGCTCCTTTCCCAGGTATCTCCTGCTTGTTTCCTTTATCTGTGAATAGGAAATGGCTTAAAGGCACCTGTGTTATGAAGGTCCCAGGGGCAGCTGCCTGACTAGTGAATGCCTGATTATGTGTTAACATGCTTTGTCAGATATTGGCAGAATCTGTTCTCTTCTTTTGCCTTTTCAGCAAGGGTACCATTGACAGACTGGCTACCCATTTATAGAAATGTTGTCCATCAAACTGTGAGGAAGGACAATGGTGTTTTTCTGTGACCAGTGACTGTGGGAAACTTTTCTTTGGCTATTCAGGCAATTTTTGTAGCTTGCTCTGAAGAGGAGAGACTGATGAGTGCAAAAAGTACAATTAAGCAAAGCCAGACTTCAATTGAAGGCTGTAGTGTAGTCTGCTTGTTCTCATTTTTTTATTTGGAAAAAAATCTATGGGTTTTCACGTTGCTGTGTGGCATTCAGCGGGGGGCTATTACAATCCTAAATTTTTTTTCTAGACCACCTAATTCTAAGTAAAAATTAAATGTAATGAGAGCCACTTGGAGTTCTGAATATTTTAAAGCATAATTCCCACAGAAGGGATTCGACCTAAACTGTGGAGAGCATCAGTTGGCTAATTATAGCTGCATTTTATATTACAGCAGGTGTCAGATGCAGTCATCTCAATAAAGTCCACATAATACTCTGGAAAATAACAAAAGCTTTTCTTTGAATGTGGGTACTAATTTCTGCTAGGTGTCATATGAGCTCTGATACTTCTTATTGGTGTTAACAAGAGCACTGCAGCACTCAAACATGCTTTTTGCTTGGGATGAATTGATACTGTAAAGCACTTACTAGTCAGCCTTGGCAGATGTCAGTAGTTAATACTAGTGCTGCAGAGGTTGGTATATAATGCAAAGAGTCTTACATAAATACTTTTAGATGATGGGCTTGTTTTGAGAACGAATGTGAACTGTGCACCAACTTACTTAATGAAAGCTAAATAGACAACAGCAGGATGAGTGTGCTTCCTTTAGCTTCTACCTTATTTTAAGTCCTCTGCAAGTAAAGGGTAGATGGGAAAGCAGTAAACTAGGTGAACAAAAACATTAAACTTAATAAGCACTTCGTGCTTTCATACTATTTTCCCAATTCAATGGAAGCAGCAAGTTTGAGTTACTGAAGTGATTGGTGAGAAAGCTCTTTCCTAAGCCTCAAAACTGAAAATTATATCTTCAGAATAGCCTCTGTGTGGTGAAACTACAATCTGTAGACATTTGATGTTCATCTGAATTCCTAAATAAGTGATGGAATTCTATGATTACAAGATGTTTGTGTTTTAAACTATTAATGAATCATTAAAATAAATACTGAAGTGTGTGCATGCACAAAAATCCTTGAACACAAGGAATTGAAGGCACAAATGGCAGGGTGAAAAGCACAAGCAACAAAACCTTCCCAGCTGATTGTGCTTGGCCTAGCATGCAACAGAGAAGCTTCCCAAGCTTGCCTGAGAAGCAGGAAGATAGGAGGCACTTCAGTACAGAACAGCAGGTCAGGCCATCAGGAGCTTGCTGCTTCTCCTTACGGGGATAGGATGAGGAGAGGGGTTTCAGCAAAGAATGACACCAAATGTTGGGATAATCATGCAGGAGGGACAAGCATGTGCTAGCAAAACAAAAGAAATTTGTCAGATTATAAATTCCCCCAACATCTGAGTCTTTTGGAAGAGCAATAAGCCACTTAATGAACTACTGTCTAGTGCTACCTACCTTCCCCTACATCATCTCCTCTGAGAAAAGGTAGTCCAAAACCCCAGGCTGCCTTTGTCTCTTAAACAAAAGTCCATGGAGAATTGCAGAGGTTGTAGAAATAATAAATACAACTTAATGTTGTAAGCCTTTTATTTTTAAAATGTAATAAACAGTCAGCTGAATAAAACTGAATCACAAACTCCAGCACGTTACCTTAGCAACTATGTAAAAAAAAATCACAGATTATGAAATATTATTTAATGTTTTGTAGAACTGGAGAATAGGTTGAAGTAAAATCTTAAAGTATACTCTTACTGCATTACAATAGTCAATGTACTAATGTGTAGGAAGAGCTTGGTTTTGGCTTGATGACTAGATGCAATAAGTAATTTGTAAAAAACAGGTGAAAGTAAATGATATATATATTCATATTAGTATCCATGGGCTTGTGGGTTAACATACACATATTTTTCAAAAAAGCTTCTAAATACAGTAATAAACATATAATCCATCTAAACCTGGTCAAAACTAGGTACAGAAACCAACACAGAGGTACAGAGATGAAAATTAAGGGAGAAATAATTTTTTAGCTAATTTGTACCTGGCATTTGGGGAGCAGAGGGCTGTTTATAGGAGAGCTGCTTTACTCTCAGACATGAGGTTACCTCTAAGGAAAAGACATATGAAAAGGCCTGGTAACAAAAGCCCAATTGCAAAAGCTGAAGGCATGATTGCCACTGTATAAATGAATTTACTAATTTACCCCATTTATTCCACATAGACCCTTTCTGTAACCTTTTAATATTGAGAAAAGCCAGCTCAACTTAGAAAGCTGTGAGGAGTTCTGTGAAAGGCTGGGAAGGCAAAGAAGAAGTTAAGTTAACTGCAAGAATTGTCAGTCCAGTTGGGCCTTTGGTTGCCTCCCTTTTAGCCCAAAGAGCATGAGGAGCCCACCACTGTACTACATTGCTTCTGCACTATTGCTTTCCCATGTCTGAAATTTCTAGTGTTGGATGTGCTCCTGTCCATGTGATACAAGCTAGGTATTAAAGAATAAAACCTCCTCTTGCCAGTAGACATTCAATTTTTTATTTTTTTTTATTTTAGGGGAGAAGGTGAGGGGTAGTTATCAGCAAGTAGAGGTGCTGCTGTAAAAAGTAGCTACCAATAGTGTCACTCAAAATTTATTACCCTCTGTAGATCACATAACCTAACAACTTCTCCTTGTGATGTCTCTTCAGGATTCTTTGGAAGAAGGCTTCTGACAGTTCCTCTGGTAATGACTGTTACTGCCCTATATATGACAAGAGTTTTATGTGTGTGTAATTCTCCTCGATTATTCTAAAAAAAAATGAATGTGTCTAGGATAATTTTGTATATCACCTACTGTGAAAATTGCTTTTGTGGCAAGCAAAATCAACTGCTCTGTGACCTGCACTTCTTGATATTAGAGGTTATATGAAACTTACTGCTCTCTGCTTTCTCCAGTTATTGCTACTTCTTCCCCTCCATTTTTACTCTTAGATTACAGAGATGTGATTGCACAATACAAGCAGCACAGATGGCAGCTGAAGGTCTCTATCTGCCAGGTGTCTGCGTAACAGCTGAGCCAATGTACACAGCTGAGCACAGCTCACTTTCTGACATAGATGTTCAGCACCATTTCTCTGAATCACAGCCTTGCACAACCTTTGGAAGTACCTCTGGGAAATTTTAGAGTGTACTCAAGTACACAATACTTTGGCAGGCAGAAATCAGAAGTCTTGCTCTGAATTCATTGTGAATGCTCAGAAGTAAAAAGTACTTCCTGCATTTTGTGCTGTGGATGCAAAGAATGGGCTTAAGGATGTAAGACACTGGGAAACTGTAGACTCTATATATCACCTATAAATATAACAATATATAAATAATCACCTATACTCAGAGAAAGTCTGTGGGAGATCTGCTCAGGCTTGCTGACAGACTCCAGCAGCAAAAGGAAGATGAATCTTTAGACTCAAGAAGGAAATCTTGTAGTCCTGTAATAACTAGGAGAGAACTGGCTTTTGTAGTTTGAGTGCAGTATTATGTCATTCTGAGCTCTGTGAAACTGTCTTCCTCTTGGCAGGACTCAGATATGTCCAACAGCTCTTTTCTGATAGTTGAGGTTCACAAATGAGGTCTCACAAGGAGAGAAGTGTTGTGATCCAATATATGCACCATCCTGTGACTGTCCCACAGGGAGATGTACTTTTCTGCAGCTACTACAGATACTCAGCCATAAACAGTGCAGATACAAGTCCTTCCAGTCTCCGTGTGCAAGAGGTGGGAGATTGGGAACCTTGACTGAAGGGGAGAAAGAAATCTGAGCAAGAAAGAAACCAGGTATTGGCTTACACAGGAAACTGTTTTGGAAAGAAGAACTTTGCATTGTATGGGACCAAGAACTCGAAATAGCTCAGGGAACAAAGGAAAGTCAGAATGTGAGAGGGAGTTCTGGGCGTGGTGTCTACTGTGACTGACACTTTCAGTGACCAGAAATGGAGCCAAAACCTTATGTCTGAGAAGGTTTTGTGCTTCTCCAGTAGTTTTATATAACATTATTTCATTGTCTGCATGAAACATTGGAGCTGATTGCAATGCTCTAGGTCAGAGAAGCTGGGGAGGTCTGGGGAGGAATGACATTTATTTCAGTAGCTTCACAGATCAGCTTACAGAAAGGGGTGCAGAGTGGGAGGAAAAAGCATATGAGAAAGAAAAATGGAAAATTTCCAAAATGTTCTGCCAAACATTAAAGCTATCAGGAAGATCATAGGTGCATAAGAGAATTGTAATATCCCAAGGGTGCCAGCAGTGATGTACATTGTTTGTAATGATTTTGTAGTGAGATACAGAGTCAAGTTCATCCATTACCAGCACTCAGAAGAACTGAGTTATGGGGTCTGATGGTGGAGAATTTATTTCCTGTATCCAAGCCTATGAGAGTGAAACAATGGCACTTCCTGCTCAGTGTGAGAGCTCATTTTTTTCTTTTGTTGAAGAAGAAAATAAAAACATTTTCATAAAAATGAAGAGTAAATACTATGTCTGTGTATATAGTTCCATTTTATTTCAGTTGTGGGATGAAAGATCATGAAATATCTTCATCTGGCCTTTCATAAACCACACTGCCTTTAAATATATATTCAGGAAAATGAAGAGTTTGAAGTATTAAAAACGTTTAAAAAGACTTTGCAGGTAATGTGTATGTGAAGGTTCAAGCAATCGTCCAAGGCCAGAGTACTTGAACAACTGAGGAACTGTTAAATTACTGTGATCTTAAAAATGATTACTGTAATACTTTAGAGAATACATTTGCTGTAACAAATATAGAACATATTTTCTAATTTCTCTTATGGTTATCAAGGTCATTCAGTGACAGAATGCAAAATGTTTTATTTTCCTCATTCAGATATTGTTAGGTGCATAAATTCTATAGCTAATATAGAAAAGCATTTAAAAATTGGAATTTATTAATGGAGAGATTATGTCTTTGCCCAATATTATACAATAATTTTTATCTTCTGAATGGAGTTTAACAATACACAGGCTCAGGCTGGCTTTATTCCACTAATACATGGCATTTCCAAAAGTGTGTTGCCTTATATGTTAAACACAGTGCACACACAATTACCCTTGCATTCCTTGAAAATTAATTTCAAATCCACATTTATTGTAAGTGCCTTGGGGCAAGAACCATCTTTTGTTATGAAACAATGCAAACAGGATCTTGGTCCATAATTGGGGCTCCTAAGCACTGTGAATTCTTTCACCAGTGTCTCACATTCTCTTTCTTTCTCTCTCTTTGTCCCTCTGCAGATTATGCCAGTGTTTACAAAGGTTGGGATCCCTTGCATCCTCATCAGTTTTTACATTTGCTCAAGAATCAGACTCAGTTTAGCCTAGCATTCTTCACAAAGATAAAAGGGTGACAGATCCTGACACATCTGTGCTTTTGAAAAGTAGGAAAGCTGATTTAATGCATAAACCCTATCCTAAAGCTGTCTCCAAGGTGAAATTGCACCAGTCTTGGAACAAAAAGTGGAAGACTGATATTTAAACTACATACAGTGATATACTTGAGCACTCTTTCTTATTCTATAGCCGGAAAATGCTGTAATAGCCTTATTTTCCAGTTTTAAACTACTGAAACTTAGCTTTAAATATAACTTGTCTGTGATCCAAAGACATCTAAGACACCTGATTTGTGTCTTAGGTGATAGTTGATCTTCTTCACTCTATGGGCTTCTCACAGTTTTATTTCAGATTGTAATACTGGGCAAGATATATTACTGAATGCTTATTTTTCACTTTCACTTCCTGGACAAACATATGAGTCATATATTGATCACTGAATGACTAGACTTTAATGCTTGATTTATACATGACAGATCAGTATATTAGATCATAAATAAATGGGTGAATTTACCAAGGTGGTGATAATTTTTTGTGATTTTATTCAGTGACACGGATATAGGAAAACGAGAAAGAAATGTGAAATTATTAAAGAAATACGAAGAGCCAGAATGGGCGATCCTGACAAATTAGAAATCTCTTTCTAAGCTCTGATACTTTAGCCTGCAGTTAAAAAGAGCTTTGCCACTGAAAGAGCATTGTGACCATAATGCTTGTTCCCCAAACAGGAGTGGTGTAGCAACAACTATTCAGTCACAGGTTCTTAGCTTGTTTGTATAGTATAAAGCCAGTAGAAACCATTGCAATTCTCTAGCTGGACCTCCCACATAACATATATTTAAGATTTTCCTGGGATTAATTCCTTTGGAAATTGGAGTGTATATCTGAGAAAAAAAGCTGGTCTTGGTTATAAAATTCCCAGAGGTACAAAAAAATCTACCAAAATGCTGAGTATGATGTTTCAATTATTATCAGAAAAAAAAAAAAAATGTGTCTTATAGTTTGAATTTATGTAGAGTTTAGTTCAAACCACTGAGTCTTGTTACGCATTGATTTACCCAAAATAGAGGCATTGATTATTCTTCATCTTTGTTCAGTAAAAACCTCATAGAACTTGGACAAATCATTCTTTAACTTGCTTTCTGGGCTTCTTTACTGAAAGGGTGCAGTATGCAGAAAAGCATATAAATTTACAGTACTTGAACTCGTGAGCTCTGGCTTGCCAAGCATACTCATCTGATCAGCCTTAAATAGCCAAGACACAAACTACCTCACCTTAAAGACAAGTTTAATATCTTCAGGTTTTTAAATTTAACTTTGAAATTAAACAAACTGCCTCTAAAGAGGCTGAAACAATAGCACATGAGAAAACTCTCTCCTATTATTCAATACTCCTGTGTACATCTGAATACAAATCACATGAGGCCACAGTTAAAATTGCCATATACACATCTGGGCAGGCTAAACTTTATATTCTCAGAAATATTCAGAATGTTTATACTTCCATCTGGTCTAGTCAGTTAGCAGAATGATATCATTTGAGTGGCAGTCTGCATTCCACACATGCTGTAGCTGTAGTTTGGTTTCTTCCTAAAGCTCATGTATTGACTTGAAATGAATTCGTTTTCAGGGAAAGAAAACAGTTCATGGCAAAGTCTTTTTCATTTCATTATTAATAGACACACATCAATGGAACCCTCACCTTCAAGGAAATCATGATTAGAGGCTAGGAAAAGGTTGAAGAGATATAGGTACAGCAGAATGTCAAGGGAATCTTGCTATCATTGTGTCTCTTGGGACATGTTGCACAGAATTAGTAGCCTGGCTATGGATCTAGACTGTAGAACTACTGACAGGCATGTGTCTGAATGGAATTGCAAGATGAGGGGAGCTCACAGTCCCTCACTGAAAATCTGTAATTTATTGCTGAAGACCAGAGATGATAAGGGTCCCCTCCCCCAAAGAAGCAGACCTTTAGAAAGATTCAGCAACTTAATTTTGTAAAATACTGATTGACAGCTGGTGTTACCTGCATGATCATAGTATTTTAGAAGTCTGTCCAAAGCAATGCTGAAATGAATAACAGGTGGTGTGTCACTGGGTCCCTACTGAGCTAAATATGCAGTTCCTAAGATAGGCATTAAGGGTGGAAAATACATACTTGACCATGATTTTTAATAATTTAGCTAGAAATATCAATTACATCAGTAGCTTAATGTAACTTCTGATCTGAATTTAAGGCATCCTTAGAAAACGCTTGAAACTGAGAAACTAAAGACCTACAGGTTCAGCTTGAGCACACTGCTACAGGGAGAAATGTCATCTGAATTTCTGCCATATCCTCTGGGTTATTTGCAACATCACAGATTTTTGTTTCTAGGTGTCCTAGTGAGAGAATTCCTTTCAGCTTCCATGTTCCGTATCCAAACCAGGCCATATAAAACCGTATGTTGTTTGCTTGAACCCCATTACCAAACAGTGCAGGCGACTCAGTGTCTGGTTTCTTCCCAGGCACTTTATCCTGAGATGGCTAATACCAATGAGATTGATTTTGGGCTCACAAATGAGCTATTTCCCTCCCCTTCCCACTAACCCCCCCGCTTTCTTTTTCCCTGTTGGGCTTCTAACAGTGGTGCCTTGGAAATTCTGTATTTTTTTCTTTTCCTCCTCTTCAACATCCTTTTCCCAACATCTCTGTGTTTTGTACTATGTAAGTGCTCATTTGTTTCCTTTTCCACTCAACAACACCTCCTCTGATTTCTTTGAGATGGAGGAGTATCTGGTATTCTTCTTGTGCTTTATTTTCAGAGCACTGCACATGATTTGGAGAACGTTTGAATTCTCAGATTAAGGCTATGTCAAGTATAATTGTTTAAAATCTTCCTGCAGATTGACATTTCTTTAATTCAGTCAGTCTTCCCCTTGTTTGTCCTGGTTAGGATTTCTCTCATCTGACACACAAAAAAAAGTAAGAGTTTGAAGGGTAATTATAACATATTAGCTATAGCATTTGGGCCTCAAACAAATGTCTGCATATGTCTTGGAAGAAATTAAAAACAAAATGCTTCTGTGCAAACTAATTCTGTTTTGTAATAATATTTCTGGAATTGCAGTCAGCTATAAATTTTCAACATGAAATTTGACAGTCAAATTGAAATCTCAAAGTGCTACAGATATTGGAGAGGGAATAGAAAAAGATTAGAGAAAGAAATAGCAGAAAGTTTTGTAGCTAAGTCTGCTCCAGTGTATATTATGTAGTTGGGTCTTTTGGTAGTGATATGTTTAATGCAAATTGATGCAATAATGAAACTTACTGGACTGATATTATAGTATTCTAAATTTCATAATTTCACATAATAAAAATCTATTTCTATTGTGTGTGCTGCACAATTAAACTTAGATACTTTAATTCATTTCTCTTAGTTAAGGATTTCAAGAAGGGTTACTTCTCACAGTCTTGGGTGTCTCCATTTATTCAAGTTAAATTTGGGTCTTCTTTAAAATGGGATTGATTTTCAGATTGGAAGTTCTCACCTGGTTTCTCTATGGCACCTATTTCAAAGATTTCTTTCTCTGATGTTCAAACATAGAGACACTCAATATTTTCAGTCGTTTCTGAAAACTCTTGATGTTACCACGTTCATATTTTAAAACACACAAAATTTTCTGAGCTGAGGTGCAACAAATTGTAGAGGGTAACATCATGATGCTGGATGGATCAGAAACCTGTAAGTGAATTTTTAGTGGTAGAGGTTAAGAATGTAAGAGAAGGTAAGAAACTGTGTGCTGTAATTATCAGATTAGCTTCCTGGTGAATATGTTGCAGAAATTATTTATTTTTGCATGCAAGAATATTATTTTTTAATCTGGATTCTAGGACCTTGTATTTGAAGGGGCTGAACCTCTGTAAATCATTAAAGCACCTGAGTAATTCCACTTACATTAACAATACTGCTTCAGCATCCGCTTAGAGTTATATACATGCTTAAGTACTCTGTTGGGACTTAAATGATGTGGGTTGGGATAACCTAATGTTGTTATTTCTATTGTCACAAAATATATGTAAAGTGGAAATGCAAACCCCTATCATTAATACCTGTGTTTCTCTACTCTGATTTGTTTCAGAATAATAAAGTTTTCCTCTTAGAAAAATTACTTATTTTATTGCCTTACCAACATCGTAGTACAATATATTAGTCCTTGATTTAAAATTTTCCTGAATACTTTCTGAAAATGAAAACAAAATCTATAGTACCTTTTTGTCCCCTGATTATGTATAACCTGGAAGAAATTCAGAATGTACTGAATTTGAATGACCTTTCATTCCTGAGGCAGTATTAGCTATCCTTCATCAAGCTGTGCTTTCCTAAATGGTTCCCATTTAATGTCCAAAATGCTTTTTAAGATTCTCTCTTCCCAAAAGGCATCAAAACTAAATGGTCTATCATTTCCTGAAGCGTTCCCTGAGTCTGTCTTCAATAATGACATTATGTTGGCTATTTTCCAGCCATCAGGCCTTTTTCTGGCTAGAACAACATTGTAAAATGTCTGCAAAACTTGAAGTAATAACACCCCTGTTTGGGGGTGGGGGGTTTCAGAAATATTGAATATTGTTACCTGTTTATTAGTGGAATGCTGTTATTAAATGTGAATATATTATTATACCATATTATAGATTAATTATTCATTTCCCTTTCCCAAAACCATCTATTTTTCATCTAGATATACTCATTTGAGGTATTTAATGTAAATCCTATTTGCATACAGTAAGCGTTCTTTAAAAGAGATGTTGTTTTACAAATAGCAAAAGAGCTATTAAAAATCCAATAAGAAATTTAACAATAATGCAAAAGAGCTAAATCACTGTGTTTACTGCATTGTCTTTTAAACTGAAAGACAGCATTCCTAGGACCTATTTGGAAAGAAAGCTAGCAGAAAGTTAAAGAGATATCCTTGCTATTTAATATATATCCTTTTCATCCTAGAGTGCTTCAAAAATAGCAGGGAAAAAATTAGATGTAGGGCATATACAACAGTACTGCTTTAAAAAACTGGATATTAACAGTGCTTCTAGTACACTTGTAGGTGTCACAGTCTGTATGCTTTATGTACACTGTCACAGTCTGTATGCTTTATGTACACAGGACAAAATAGCTTGGTAGCTCTGCCCCTGAAGAGTTACATTCCATTTCCAGTAAGTTTAGTAATAGTAGTGGTGACACTGACATTTCTCTGGACTGGATCATATGTCACTGCAGGAGCTTAAACCTAACTGTTCTATCTCCATATAATAAAACAGTGGTTACTGCCCCACATAAACTATTTTTTGGAACGCTGGAAGGGAAAAAAGTCTGGATACTGCAAAAAGAAGACACAAGACAACAGCTGGCAGTCAGTTGCTAGCAGTTGCTATGAAAATAGTTTTGAGGGCTCCTCATTGGGTCAGTGCTAACTGAGTGACCATAAGCATCCTCCTGGCTGAACCAAATGCAAGGTAAAATATTTCACATGAAACTGCAAAATAAGGCTACGTGCATGCATGGTCAATTGCTACAGCTCAGATGATGTTCAGTACTTTGTTAAGAAGTGGTACTGCAAGATGTCTAAGCCTTGTGTTTTGATTAGTAATTTTTGTGAAGTTTTTGGTGGTTTGTTCAATACATTCCTCCAGCACTTCATTTGCAATACAAATTTTTCATTTTAAATAATTCATACTTAATTACAGTAGTTGTCAGTTTATGTGGTCCTTTTCATTCTTGAAATGCTTTAGAAGCATTAATTCCCACAAAGTTTTGAGGAGCAATTAAGTATTAATGTTCCATTTTTACAAACAAAAACCAGAAAATACAGAGGTTGGGCAAACATTTCAGAACATCAACTGTAAAATTAGGCGCTGACTAGATAGAGACTTGATCTAATTTTCAGAGGCACTGAAGACATTTGCATATTCAGAATGGAAACTTTTGTCCTAGTAGTTAAATTCATAAAGACTCTTGGATATCATATTACTGAGCATTACAAGTTTTTAACTACTCAGGATCAAGATATGGGAGGAGTTCATTAACTCAGAATGTTTGCAGCAGGTGAGCACGAAGCTGCCTGAGCTAACACAAGAGAAAGACTGATTTCCAGATTCTCACAATTCCAGCTGTATAAATAACCCTTTACAAACTTCTTTCCACGTGGGCTGAAGAACTCTGCAGCCTTTCCTGGCATGAAATGCTTAAGTAATTTCTGAAGAAAAAGGAGATGGAGAGAACTGGGGATTGGAGTATGATCTATTTCTTCAAGTACTCACAAGACTGTGCACATTTTAGGACTGTCGTTTAACAGCTCTGACAACCAATGTAGAATTTGTGTCCCAAGAAGAGATTTCAGCCAAACAGTGAAGCTCTTGGGAGCTGTGGTTTTGACCTTGCTTTGTCTCTCAGCCTAAGGAGACAGCTGAACTTGAAAGAAATCCTCTGATCACCGGGGTAAGGTACAAAAAGCAGGTCAGTACATGTCTTTGTTTTTATTAAACTAAGTATCTAACATGAATTTCCACATGGAATCAGTCTCCTAGGTACACACATCACATGCTCTGAACACAGCTACTATTTCAGATTTCTGAAAAGGCACAGGTGGGATGCACCCAGGTTCCTGCTGTGAACAAGAGAAAGGGGGCATGAGAGGGCCTCATGCTGCTGCTGAAAGTGGGCTGCTGCTGAGCATTTTTGAACATGTGTGGAAAGAGGTGTTTAAGTAGTGAGAATTTTAACTGCTAGTATCTCTGGCCTATAGGACTGGGTTCCAGCTTTGAAGGGGTTGACAAGAGTGGTTTTGAGACTGCAACAAATATTCATCCTAAGGCTATATCTATGATAGCTATTCTCAGACATTTGAAGTCCCATGAGCCATCATTTGTTGTTTGCATCTATGGGCTGTTTTGTAAACAAAAATTGTTAGCATTGGATTTCTCTTTCATGAGCATAGAGGTAAGATTTATTCCAAGTTTCTTTGTGGGAGACTGCTGTGAATCATTTGGCAGCCTTGTTTTATCTCCTAGGCAAGCTGCCACCTATAAATAGTAAAGAAAGGAAGGAGGTATCGAAGGACTCAGAAGCAAAGAATGGCTACATTTGTGGTGGGAGTGTATAAGTATCTTCTGATGTGAATTTCTGTGGAAGTGTAGAAAGGTATGGTACAGTTGGAGTCAGACTGAGCTTCATACCCTGAACTGTGGACGAGTTTGCAATAGTGAGGTACATGGCTGGTGATCAAGTTTAAGTGTTCCCAATTCCTAAAAATAGTGTGGGTCCAGAGTCAAAGGTGACTGTAGAATTGATCCCAGAGCAGGCAAGACTGGACGGAATTATCCAAAGCTACGAAGGGAATCTGTGGCCAGAGATAAAATCAGATGTTAGGTTTTTAAGCTTCTTCAATCTGTAGCCTAGATCACTGCACCTTACTTCTCCAAAAAGCTCAATCAAAACATAAAAGTTCAGAATTGCACCCAGTGTTTAAGAAAAATCACATAACAATGAAAAATGAGGAAAAACTGATGTGCAAATTGTTAAGAGCCATTTATATACATACTATTAGGAAAGGATTACATGCATCGATGAATCAGCGGTTTTAATCAGATGAAAATACTTTTGAGCACAGTTCCAGTGTGATGAATATGCTACAGTTGTAGATCACCAGGAAGAAGATTAATATTCTGTGTATAATTATACACATTTCTTCTCAATTCTTTTTTTTTTTTGAAGACAGACAGCTAAGAGGATTTAAAGCAACAGTCATTCACTTCACATGGGTACAAAGAAAATACATGGGGAAGCATGCAATTGCCTGCCCCCCATCTGCCAGAGAGCTTCTAGCATCTCTCTGGAAAACAATTTTTTCTTGCCTGCTCTCATCCTTCTCCCCTGCGTTTGCTTTCATTGCCCCACTCAACATTGTTCTTCCATCTTTTTTTAGGGACAGAGAGGCTCTTGGCCATGGCTGTCAAGTGCTGGATAGCTCCCCCTTGCTGGCAGCAGTCTCACACTCTGTCCCTGGCATGAGATGTCTTATTGTAGCTATGTGGTGACTCTTGACAGTGGAGGTTTCTGTGAGTCCATCTGTAATAGGGCCTGCACAGGATGAATAGGTTGAATATTCCATTTGCAGCTGTTTTGCTAGTATGCCTGTGTTCGAGTCTTTGATGCGTTCCTCTTTCACCAGTGGGAGATGCTGCACCTTCCTGCACATAACTACAAACTGTCCATCTTTAGCCTTGCTTGAGGCATGTCTCAGCATTTTCCCTGTCTGGCCTGACACTAGCTTGTCAGAACAGGCAGTGATCTCTGCACAGATGTAACTGTTTTAGATGAGTAGTCTCTTCCATCTAATTTCCATTTGAAAAGAAGTAGATGAGCCTCCTACTGCGATGAGAAGTTGTGTGTCCCTATCTCAGCTATTTGACACTATTAAGATGAAACATTTGTGCTGTGTTTTGTGTACTGAGGTAGAGCCACTGAGGTGGAGTGTGAACTGCAGTTTGAGCCAAACTTGTGGTTTCGTAGGACAGGATGAAGTCAGGCTTCTATGTTGAGCTATCCGTAACACTCTGGAGGCTGGGAGCTGTGAGGTTCCCTACTTGCTCTCGGTTGAAGAGCTCAGAGTGGGATGGATAGTGACTAGGCAGTGTAGATGGTAAGGACACTCCTAGGGATGTGATAACATAGGTGTAGCTGTTTCTGCACCTGTGTGTCATTGGTCATAAATTTGCATTTATTGACAGCTTGATACCATCGCAAGTCTACAATATAGCAATCTCAATAATGTAAGAGCAGCAGCCAGCCCTATTTCAAAGAACTGATTTGATGGCTCATCTTCAATATCAATTAGTAAGATCAGGCCTTTAGTGATGATTTTTTAAGCATTACTGTTAATTTTCTTGTTGGATTTTTTTATAGCTGTCATCTGTTGCTATCAGACAGTGTTAATGTGATACACAGCGGTGCTCTTTGTAGGAGCAAAATGAGAAAAACATTTTTGTATTGCACACTGATAGCTACTAATTACCTTTGCTGGGGAGAACTCCATTCTTCATTGAAGAAGTATTTAAATACATAAAAAACTGGCAGAAAATAATGTAAGGTAAAATTATTTCAATTTTATTTAAAACTCCACAATTTCTAATAAAATATCTGACTTTTGTTGGAGCTGTACAGGTCACCAGACTGCAGCTGTTTGCCACAGTGTATCCACGCCAGTCATCTAGATGAGGAACTCTTTCAGAGGACTATCCAACTCCTCCTGACATTAGAGTTACAACAGGAACGGGGTGCACACTGGTTCCTAGTTCAGGAGTGCTCTTTCCTTGCTGTTTCTGAAGAATATAAATAGTCTAGATCCCTGCTGCAAATGTAGTGGGGGATCAAGATAGCTCAGCCACAAAGCGTTCCTCCTGATGGCAGCATTTTTTGGAAGGGAAAATTGATCCAAGCTGACAGCTGTGCTGGAATGGCTAGACTGCAGCTAAGTCGTTTAAGGCCAGTTTGGGTATCTCACCCAGCATCACAGCCCAGACATGGCATCCCCTGTGCCATGAAGGCTCACTTCAACTAAACAGCTATTGTGCTATTTTGTTATTGCGGGACGTTAAGACAATTTGGTTCAGAAGTTATTAAAAATAAAGACAGGGATAAATAAAGGAACGTACTTTAAACATGAAGAGGGTCTTTATGCTCTTGCAGTCCAACAGGGCTATAAAATGGCCTTGAAAACAACATCCAAAATCACTTCATAGATTCCAAAACTCTTACAGAAGCTGAGAGACAGGATAAGATGCAGCTCCTGGTGTCTCACTCAAAGAGCACAGAGGGACCCTGTCCTGCACTGCAGCAATGGCCCCAGAGGAGCTTAGCCAGCTCTTTGGAGGCCAGCCCATCAGGTAGTCACAACCCAGGATGCAGGTCACAAGCACCTACAGATATCCAAATGTAGCCATCAGTGCCCAGAAGTGGCAGCAACTGAATGCTCACAGGTATTCAGCATTAAGTGAATTGATAGTTTCCCTTTACTTTTTGCTGGTAATGGTCTACTTTATAGAAAATACACCTGCATGTAGCACTCTTGTTAGTACTTCCAGCAGTGCAAAAATGGAGTGCATCTGGAGAGTGATCTGCCCAGGATCACCACAATAAAGCTGTGGCTCAGGAAGGTCTGCACAGCCTCTGTCCCTAGCTACATGTAGTTTGGACAAAGGGGTTAACATGCTTTGTTATTATCACCAGTTTAATTATCAGAACAAATAAAAATGCTTTGCGTTTTTTTTTTTTCACTGCCTTCCTCCAGTACTTTATATCTGCTGTCTGCAGCAATGACTATGCCAGGCCTTTGCTTTACTCCTAGGCCTAAAGAAAGTTTTATGAAGAGAGATAGAAAAGTCTTTCATTCATTACCTAAGAGAGGAAATTAATAAGAGGGGGAAAATAAGAACATTTAAGATAGTGAGAGGCAATGAAGATCGAGGAAATACTTCTGTTCTCTGAGGCCACGTTTTAACTGCAAGATCTGGGGATATTTCTCTTATCTTCTGATCTAGGTATGGGATGTCCCTGAGACATGCTATCTTTGTCTATCCTCTTGTTTATGTTGATCTCCATGGAAAGTGAAGTTTTATGTAAAAACTAACAGTGCTGGTAGCATACTCTGTACATGTTCCTATGCAGACTGCAAAGGTGCAGGATCCTCATGCTTGTTACTTTTTTATACTTATAAATGCATAGAAAGAGAGAAACCACCAGTACCAGCTTATCTATTCTCATTTTTCTCTTGCACAAGATTTCGTCTCAAAAACAAATGTGATGGCATGGAATAATTTTATTTTAAAACTGGGGTCATCTGTTTCTCACCATCAGCTGATGAGGGCAGAAGAAGCAGTAGTTATTACATTATCTAATGCTTGTCTGAGCATATGTGATGTTTTTCTAGCACTTCTATATAATATCTAAGCTTAAATAGGAGACCAGGAAAGTGTCTCCATACAAATGAATTTGTAGGCAAAACCACCTTTCCAGAACCTGAGAAGTGCATCTGTCAACTTGCTGACACCAAAGAGGGATTTTCAGCCCTGGTAGCCCACATGGCCAAGTGAGCAACCTCACTTCTAGACAGCTTGGTTGTATGAAATAGCAATTAAGTGCTTAATTCTGTGTGAGGGTTTTAAGATGAAGCAGTTTCCTGCTGATCTGACAGATCAGAAATCGGTGGCTAAGTACTGAAGAGCAAGGTCATTCTGTCCTGGCTAGTTAGGGCATTTCTCTCTTACCCCCTGTTATGAAGCCCATTTTGAGATGAGGTTAGCCCAAAAGGTGCTTTAAAGTTTGGCACTGCAACAGCCACCTGTTTTGTGGCTTTAGCTTGTAAGCCAAAATCTTCCTTTTTCATTGCCTAAATATGTTTAGTGCGTCTAAAAATCAGGTCACGTACCAACTTCTTGTATATGAATATGGCATCTGCAGCCTTTACCAACAACAAGTTTCTATTTTCTTCCATCTCATTGATAAAGATATTGAATAGCACTGAACTAAGAATAGATCTATGTGGAACCCCGTTATATAATGATGCCCTCTGTGCAATTACTTTTTGGCTGTATCAGCCTTTTCATGCCAGTTAAAATTTGCTACACAGATTTTATCTAGTGTCACATTTAACCAGAAGGTCAGAGTACAAGGTAAAATAGCTCGGTTATACTGAGCGACTTCCTTTAGCAACAGAACTTTTCATTTCATCTGAGGGTGTAATCAGTTCTATCATTAATTTTCCATGAAAACTCATTCACTGAAATGGATTATGCTACAGTCTTTGTAACATTGCTGGTTAGATCCCATTCTGTTCTATGTCCCAGTAATTTGTCTGGAATGAATATAAGGTCACTAGATTTTTACTGTGGTAATGTGTAGGCATTTTTGAAAAATGATAATGTGTTAGATGTTTTCCAGATCACTGAAACTTTGAGAGCATTACAGTATTTTTAAAAGATTTAGTAGAAACAATTAAAGTAGAAACAAGAGTAGAAGAGTAGGCAATTGTAGAAGAGTAGAAACAATTAAACATTGTTTTCTTTGGAGTTATATCTTCAACCCACTCACTGCTGTCATCCCAACTCTCTCCACATCCCCTAAATCTTTCCCAATACAGTTCTGCCATGTCATCCCCTCTGTGTTTCTAGCTCTCCTCCATCACATCACCTAGCTCACCACACCACTGCTGCTCACTCCTTCCAGTGCCTTTGGTTTCTGATAGAGTCGTCTTTCTCCCCAACTCCCTTCCCTCTCCAGTACAAAAAAAGCTCCATGTACTCCCTATTCTCTGTATTCTTCTTTCCATGTTCTCTACCTCTTTATTTTATCCTGCCAGCTGGGGAAAAGCCAGCACATCTGGCACAGACATGCTGACTGGCTGGCTAGTGCATGTGTGACCACTGAATAAGCTGGCTGCTCCAAAGTGTAAGGGACAATGAATTCTCCTCTTTGCCATGAATAGGCTTTCTGTTCCACCCAGACAGTATTTTATTTTAATTAAATGTGGAGGAAATTAATTCTCTTTGCCACTTCTGTGCCTCAGCTGAATGTTACAGCAACTAACCCAAAGGGTGAAAATTAGGGCATGGGGGCATGGGTGAAATTGGGCATGGGAGAAAGTGTGGGGTTGGAAAGGAGAACTAATGGCCAGATGAAGGGCCAGCCACACAAACAGCATTATTTCTAAAGCCACACACAAAAATCAACCTTAGAATGCCTATTTGACCAATTGCTTTAAAACTCTGGGGTTACTATTATGCCATTCTTCAGATCGGAACATTTTTTAATGTCTGTTTACTGTAAACATTCCGTATCACCAGGAAGATAGGAGGTGCTTTTTTAGCACTGATATATCACTCGGTTTCTTTCCAGTTGCCAAACAGAAGAATTGATATCATGCATTGATATGAATTAATAATATGTTTTTACAGCAATGGGTCTAATATCAACTTCAAACACAAAAGAGAAAAACATAGCCCATCTACTTCATAACATGACCCTGAGATTAGGAGGTTCAGTATTAGTTCAGAGGCTTTTGCTGGAGACCTGTAAAAACCACAAGCTGTAACTTGTGTTGCCAAAGAATGCTCTTGTTAACTTGACTCATGTGAAACCCCTTCAGTTTGCCAGTATTGTGCCCTGAACTGCCCCAGATTAGGAAAGTGCACTTCACTTAATATACATATAAAAATATTAAACAACATAAATTCTTCAGCAAGAGCTCGGAGCAGTATCTGTGCTACAATCGTATATCACATTAACATTTGATGTTATTACTGCTTTGCAGGTGCAACAATCCTTGGTCCTTGCCCCTGTGGGAGAGCAGTGGTTGACTTCTATTTCTTTTTTTAACTGTTTACATTTTTACTTCAATCATAGTTTGTCTTATCTCTCCCTCTGCAGGAGGGCAATCATCAGTGAGATTTGCAGCGAATACATTGTGGCTGATGTATCTAATGGAACCTGCACTTATAGCCAGACCTGTCAATAACCCTAGCACCATTACAGTAGATAGCTTTTCACAAGATTGGCTTCTTCTTGCAAAGATTATTCAGTATCATATGCGCAAACAACAGCAGCCATTATTGCCCTTTATTTCCCACCTCTCCTTTTCTTAGACTAGCACATCTCTTTATTATTATTTGACAGCAATGAAGAATAGCCCAATCTTTGCCATCATTTGGTAACAACAATTCTTAGCACTTTTCATGTTCAAAGGGCTTTGCAGTCATTATCTAATTAATCTCCACAACAGCTCTATGAGACTGGTAAGAAAGGTTTAGCCTCATTTTATAGATGGCAACTGAAGCTGTGAGTTTAGCCGCTTGATTTTCAAAGGTGCTGTGCATTCTTGGCTCCCATTGAAGTTAATGAGAGTGCAGAGGGAGCAACATCTCAGGAAATAAAGGAGCTTGTGCAAGCTTGCAGAGGAGGTTAATATCAGTATGCAGTGGGCGTTCCTTGGTCCCAGACCTGTGCCCAGGCTTCCCTCAAATCTGAGTTATCACTGGCAATCTGGCCATTAGACCTTGGCTATTCAAAACTAGCTTTCTATTTAGATGTTTCAATGTCACAGGGGAATATTTCAGAAACTCTGCACTTTCAGTTTCACCCCTGGGGTATTTTATCTGTCCTCACTGCAGACAAAAATACCTTTAATCTGTTAAAGATGCCCCTATGCAATGCAAGCACTAGGTTTCACATACATTGATTCACTTGTAGTTTTATGACTACATTTTACAGAAATTGCACTTATTTTGAAATACTCCCTAAGCACTAAGGAACATAGACAGAATGCATTCCCTAATGCTTCCCTAATTCATGGAGGTGGCTGCTTTACCAGTCACTGTCAGATCCTTAATCAGCAGAGTTGTAAAGCTTGTAGATATTCAGCAAAAGTGCTTAATAAAAATCATTTAATTCTAAATTACAAGAGTGCACTTAACCCTAAAGATATTAAAACTGATTGTTTGACGCACTGCACTGAGTGGTAGAAATTTAAAAATAAAAGCTTTCCTTACTTGCATCAAAGTGAATAAATCATCTAGCCTTCATACCCTAGTGTCATGATATTGTGCTGTAATAAAATAATCCATTTTAGAGCTTTAAGCTGTAAATATAAAGTACTTCAACCTGGCTGTGACAGCAGGACAAACTGGGTTTTGAAGAAAAGAGCAAGCATTATGGCTAGCATTCCTGTTATATGGTTCTTGAAGGCCATCTCTCTCTGTGTACTTTCTGCGATGGATTTATAAATCTGTTCTATAGTCTGGCTGGTGGTACCACATAGTGGAGTGCTGTAGTGGCTGTTAGATACTTCTGGTAATTAATAATAGAACATCTACATCTCCCTGTTGTAAAATATACCATAAACTGTTTATGTTCACCCCTATATGCATGGGTCAGTCCCACCAGACACACACAGGTGAGTACACGCACATGCTCGCACACTCCTGCACCCCACGAGCACACAGCCCCCTTCCCTCCACTGAGGAGGTCAGCAAAGCTCTGATTTTGGGCCAGCAGAGATTATGGTATTTATTTACATCATATGAAAAGTAATAACTAAGCATGTTTAGGTCTCAGGTCAAATTTTTTCAATTGAAATGATTTTGTAATTTGCTTGTTGTTAAAATGTAGCCTTGCTGAAAAACATTAGAAGTAGTGATGCTTTTGAAGAAATGGAAAGCTTAACTTTTTTTGGGCAGTTAGTAACAAAAATTCTTTCTTTTTACCTGAGCTCAACCAATGTTAGTATTCTATTGTCAGAAAAGAGAGGGAAAAAAGGTGATGGATGTGTCTGGATTTTGATAAAATGCAAAGACTTATGAAAATTTATTCATTTTTAGAGCAACAAAAACCTTTCAAGTTACATCACTTTTCCCATTGGAACAAAAATCATCTTCCTTCAATATCTATTGTGAAAATAACCATCCCAGAAATATTTAAAAATATTCTTCTCCTAGCTCTTTATTGTCTGACTTGCTGGACCAGAGGCAGGACTTGTCTAAGATTAGTGCTGGGCAGCAGGACTCACCTGGGTGTCAGATTCTATCACAGTTATGTATTTCTCTCACTGCTGATATTGTTTGCATTCAACCTTTGTCATTTCCTGCTTTATAGCCAGATGTTTCCAGATGCATTTTTGACAACCTTAAAAAGGCTTTCATGGATTATAGAGTGTTTTGTTTGCCTAATTTGGAGGATGTGGGAATGTGCAGGTTTTATTTTCACTGAAGTCCTCCAGAATTACGATATGAAATCTATCAGTTCACAGTACTGACAATTGCTTATATTGCTTATAATTATTAAAAGAGATTTAATTCCATTTTATGATGTGAAAAATCTCCCACAAATATAAAATTATTTGTCTAAAAACTTTTATGTGTTCTGGTTATTTGGATTTTCCTTATTCCAAAATAGAATTTTAAATCTTTGGAACAAAGTCAAGGAATCATATGCCTTTTTTTTTTTTTCTTGTAATCTTTTCTGATTAATTTGTACAGTATGTTTGATTGCTTAATTGTTTAATTTTTCTTCCCATAAACAAGATTAATTGCAATTCACTAGCCTGAATAAATATATACCCATTATAGTAAATAAGCAAGTACTGACATTCTGCTTCTGAGCTGTAGTGGAAACTTAAGACAGATAGAAATGGATGCACTGCAGTCCTCTAACTGTGCCTGACATCTCATTACACACCATTAGAATAAAAGTGGAAGATTTTGAAAATCTTATTGCATAGGTTTACACCCAGGCTAGGTAGGAAGGAGAGAAAGGGAGGCACTGTTTTAGAGGCCTGCCTCTCCTCTCCTATCACACCTGGTTCTGCTGGGATAACTTCCTCTTTCTTGCTGGTTTGAAAGAGAGTAATAGGATCTCACCACCCTTAAAGTAAGAAGAATTCCTACTACATTTAAAGGTCATTCAGCTTCAAAGAAGCCACAGCCAGGGTTCAGGAAGGTGCCTGGCTTTGTGGATTTTCCATCATACACTTAAAGGCTCATTCTCATCACATGGTACTGTTATACTTCATGTAACAGGTTTGACTTAGTCCACATAGTGCACACTTGAAAGATAATGGCTTAAATATTATACATGGAGGGGGATGAGGCAAGAAAAAAATTACTAAAAACACCATTGATAAGTCCAATGCTAATGAAAATTGCCATATAGTAATTATCTGATTCAAAAAAACGTTTGTTTATTTTAATTAACTTGTTTAAAATATTTCCATCCCCCTAACTCCCAAGCAACAGATTGGATTAGTCAATAAAAGTTACCACAGAGCTGGTTGATTCTGAACTAATTTTTTACCCATTTCACACAAAATTATATTGTGTAAATTATATAAAACTTAACTTTTTCTATCTAGGATAAACTTTTTGAGCACAAAATACAATAGTTGGTTTTGGTTTTGGTTTTTTTTTTGGCAAAACCCCAGGTACAGTGTATGTAATCAGAGTACAGAATAGTTATGTGCAGGGTGGTCAGCTAGTTTAAGATAATGTTGCAAATACAAGTGCCCATATATTGATAATATTAAGAGGTTAATATTTATGTGTTTTCTTGACAGGAAAACTGTAGTAAATTAGTTAAATATGTGTGTTGATAGTTTTGAGAATTGTTGTTAACTTAAAAAGAACAATCTAATTTTTCTGCATCTTGCATAATTTCCCATGGTATTCAAAGAATATGCCACGGTCACCTTCTCATAATTTTGAAAAAAAAATGCATAAAACATACATGACTCCATAAAGGACAAGACAGCAGCAGGAAATAGTTATTTCCCTTGTTTATACTACTAAATACTTTAGTGTTAGGTTATTGGAAAAGGAAAAATCTGAAATTCGTGGTAATTGCTATGGGTTTTTTCTGCTTGTTTAGTTTTTTGCATTTATCTTATCTTAGACATTTAAGAATTATAAAATTAATTAACTGCAGCTTATTATGGGCTTCTCTACTTACTTCCTAGGTTTAAAAAAATACATTTGTTATACTATTTCTACTACTTATTTTGTTTGGGAAAAATATACCATTACAAAATAACAGGTTTGGATTATGTTTTGGAATTTAACCCAAAGATAGAAATTTTTTTGAATTGAATAAAATTTAATGATCAGGCAATGCCATTTAACCATGTCCATTTTCAACCAATTAATATATCCTTGATAATCAACATGAATTTTATATGTCACTAATTGCACAGCACAGAAACTTACCTCTGTTGCCTAGATAATTTCTTACTACTTGCCTTACAGAGGAAAGAAAACGTTCAGAGTAGCCCAGTGGCAGATTTTCAGCTCATGCAAATTAATATTAAAATCAGTGATCCAGAATAGTTATTGTTTCAATGGCATGAGAAATAATGTATTGAGTTTTCATTTCCAGGAGTTTTTCTTTATTCAGCTCTGGTAGGTGTATGCTACTAAACTCTTGAATAATTCCTTTTTAAATTAAACACTGGATTCATATCTTACCAGATTTATGAGTCATTTATATTCCACTAAGCCACACTACCCAAATGGCTGTGTATACAATTTTGATGAGCTGGTAGTTTAAGTACAGAGATAATACAGAGAGCTTTCTCTGAAGTGGATATGGGGATATTAGTATAGTTGGTGTTTAAATATGTTATCAATATGAAATAGAAAAGCTGGAATAAAATCAATCTGCCATGAGCAATCGTAAGAATTTTTAGTCTAAAGTTTTTCAGAATTATGTTGATGATATGAAAAATCCAAAAGCATGGTGATACTAAAATTACGGTGAACTACATATTAAGCACTGTATGTGTGTCGGTAATGTATCTGAGTTCACTGAAAACTGAAAATGGGTTGTGGTGGCAGAATTACCTCCAAATTATGTAAAAGAGAAATTTGAGTTTCTCAAGAATTTCACCATTATAGCAGTTTTCTGGAAAGCCACTAGGTGGAAGTTATTTTCCCACTGACTAACTTTATTCCTTTCACAGTGGCCATTGTTACCTAATATAAAGCTGTAAAAGAGTAATTTTCCTTCAGTATTATCCTTGCTAGAGTTCCAAGCAAACAGCACAAAGAGTTGTCATTTACAGAAGTCCTGGAATATAAAGCCAGAACCTTCTTCACTGGGACAAGCATGAGGCAGGTGCTATTCTACTAATATTAGTGCAAATAAATTGACAAAATTTTGCCAAAGTAGAAATTATCAAGCCAAATGCAACTGAGAAATTTGGCTGCCAAAACAATCCTAAATGGAGAAAGAAATTAGCACATGCACTAATAAATCTGAGCAGAAATTTTAAAAAGAGTCTGGTTAAAAGTGCAGAAGTATAAAGCTCTTTCGTCAAAAATGCTCCCAGCATTTTGGGATCACTATTTTTACTTTATAAAATTAAGCTCATAACACAGGCTTTAGAATAAATTATTCTGAGTTTGACTTTCCGGTCTTTTTAGAACTTGTCAGTACAAAACCCAAATAGCAGTGAAATTTGCATTTTCTGCATTTGCAGAAAAGTTGAAAGGATCATGACTTACTGAAAGGATCTATTACTGAACCTCTTCTAAGGAACAAAAACTTCCTCACCATGCAGAAGGTGAAGACTGGTCTTCACCCTGATGTTGCCCTTGGTTTGTTTTTTTGCCCTAGTTGTTCTAATTTCTCTAGTAATGAAGAATTTTATTTGGTGCTGTGCCAAGGAGGATATGAATGGCAGGCCATGCTCACAGCCTCCATTGCAGATATTGCTTTCTTCTTCTGCTGTAGTCTTTACTGAAAGAGTGTGGGATGCACATCACCAATAACTGATAGAACTTGTGTTTCGTGTCAAAAGGAAAATATAAAAAACACTGAAGTATTTTTGTCAAGGCATGGGATGAGGAGTAAAGAGAACCAGAGCAGAACACATCACCCACTTTATCCGGTCTCTAAAAGAAAGAAAAACAACTGACTGTGAAGCATGCAAGTATAGAAATCACAGCAGAGGTACAATGCACACTGCTGGGAATGCATGCATGTTGTGTGAATGTATAGTTCCAATAGGCTACGCTCACAGCAAAGAATTAATTACCAAGAACTCTTGCCATTTGAGAAAAAAACCAACTTTGCCCTTTTAGCACATTTATTCATAAGAAAAAGAAGCAACATAACAATGTTGCTTTATGCAATACTAGACATTAGACACAAAATTCAGGAAACTGATAAAACTTAATAATAAAAAGAAAAACTATATACCTAAAGTAAATTCTTTTGACCTTATAATGACTTTTAGTGGAAAAAAAAATAGAAGTTTGGCAAATCACTCTAACATCTGCTACCATTTGCTCATATAAAGATTTATCCTGTATGAACAATCTTGCTAATAACATTTGTAACAGGAATCTATCTAGATGATAGATGGAAGATAATTGTAAGATGTTATTGTAAAAGTCATGGAATTGGGTCTGAAATCCTCTCATGAATGCTAGCTGTTGTTAAACATATGCTAATAACTAACATGAATATTCTTCCTTGTCTTCTAGTGCGTTCAATGAGCAGAAGGGAGAAAAATCTGCTGAAAAAGCCATGACGGGGGCATGTTATTGAAAAAGAGATTTTTGAAGGATTTTTTTCCTTCCTACCTGAACCTCTTTTCGCCACATAGATTCTTCCATGAGTCATTTGGAATAAGAAAAGAAACTGATATGAGGAGACAAAAGTCAGTGACAAGCTAAATGGATACTCACTCTGGGCTACAATCACTCCTCAAGAAAAGCCAGTTAATGATACTTGAGACAATGGCCTGATCTCCTGCTCTTCCATAACCACACTGAAATGCTCCCACTGGAGCAGTTTCATAGCAGCCTGGTTTCTGCCTCAGCCTTTCATCCTTTGTGGGGATGAAGTCTGTGGGTCTCACCATGGGAGGTTATCTTGGGACATGTGTACATGGAAATTAAATAATTCAGAATATGAAGCTGAAGGCATTTTAGGCAATTAAATTTGTTGAGATTTTTTTCTTCTATGTATTCATTTAGTAATTTTGACAATATGTGTCAGTTTTCCACGCTCTTTGCTGGAAAAGGGACCTTTCTGCCGTCTCTCTAACCAACAAAATAGGGGTTGCCAGGTGAGGTCATCTTGGAGTCCTGGCTCCAGGAGAAACGCCCAAGATCTAGGACACCAACTCTATGATAATAATCTTCTACACTTGAAAAAATTGAGTTAAGGATCAGGCCTTAGGACTTCTGTACCCTCTGCCTTGTAGTGAAATTGCTCTGTGACTTTTGGAGCCTTTATAAGCTGTACTGATCTAGATGTTCTCTGCAGTAAACCTGGGACAGAGCTGGTGGAAGCTGGGAGAGATGTGTGTTGCAATGGTTGGCACTTTAGCTGAGGGCAGGAAACCCCAGGACTTTCAGGATGCTGCAGAGCAGGTATGATGTGGTAACATGAAGAATAAATTAGGATGAGTAAAGGGAGAGGAACTGGAGGACCAGTTAGGAAAGAAGTTGGGAATGGGACAGAAACTGGAGACGGGAGCATGCGGGTAATGGTGCTCAAACAGTCAAAATGACACAGTGAGGACAGCAAAAGAGGAAAGGACATGAGAAAGAAACTGTCTGTGTGAGATGGGATCCTGAGCAACCAGAACTTCAGATGACCTTCTCATCTATCTTTTGATCAGCTGCAAAAGGTTCTGTGGCCCTAAATATTTCAGTCCAACTGAAGAAGCTATTCCTTGTGGGGTCATGCAATGACCTCAATGAAAAGTTTGTTTTTCCAAATTCTAAGATTTTATAATTTGGGAAAGTATAAGAGCCCCAAAGTCTAAAGACATACACATAGAAAGAGTTGCATAAAGGTCATATATTCAAATGCTCAAACTAAGGATTACCAGAATTAAGACTGCCTTTATTATTAAAAGTACATTAATACACTGTTTAATTACATGATTTCATAAGTTTTTTCCAGCATGAATAACATAATCCTAATTTACTGTACATAGGGACTACTCTGAGGATGAATGCATTTTATATGTTTCAGGATATTGCCCCCTCAGTAACCCTATCTCATTAATTGCTAAAGCCTGAGAAAGCATGCAGTTGATGAGAAAGGGAATTGTAGGAAGGAACTCAGAGCCCTGATGACTAAGGCAATGAAATGCTGTCCTAATTAATTGCTTCTTATCCCAAATTCTTCCATGGAGTTCGTGTGTGATGCTGAGAAGTCACAAGCAAATATTTTCACAAAAGGATGCTATTTTTATTTTGTCATTTTTTCAAATATCATGTTTGTGCTTCACTGTTGTATCAAGCTCTGACCTCTGCATCTTAGAGCCCTTGGAAACCCTACTGTGAAAATGAAGTGCCTTGAGAAGTTAACATACAGCTAAATTAGGTCCTTGGTCCTTCAAACTAGACACACATATTTACTTGTCATTGTCAATTTGGGCTTTAATGGCAGTGCCTAAGTCTTCATTATGGAATTTCAAAGAGCTTTTATACTGGAGAACCCTTTGCAGAAGGGCATTAGGTAGGGGTGTGTATAAATCCCTTTCCCCTAGCCTGGTTTCATTCAAAATAAACCCATAAATCTGGTGCAAAAGAGAACTTCAGCAAGCAGAGTGTTTGCCACATTCCCTTTCCTGGACAACCAGGCTGTATGTATGGGGTGCACTTTTCCTGACTTGTGCTTGCCCATCTGGAACACAGGAAGGATAATATCACCCATCAGGGAAGGAGCAGCACAGATCTGAGTGTTTATGAAGAACTCAGAGGTAGGTCTAAAAGGGACTTAAATCATATGCTGCTTGTACTATCATGAGAAGACCTCTGAACCAAATTTGCATCCTTTCACTTATGTAACTACAGTAATGTTAATTCATCAATTTTGGCTTCCCTGCATCACTATGTGGCACTCACAAAACCAAACTACTTTCAAACCTGAGTCTCTGACTCTGTAAAGCTGTGTGGTTTTACAAGTTCAGGCCAATATTGCCTATCTTAGGCTTCATTATATTAAAATCCACTCCAGATAGAACATTTAGGAAATGTCAAGAACCCCATTCTACCCAAAGCTGATTGGAGATCTCCACAAAATGCAGTTTGGGGCACCATTTTCTTTCAATTTTCAGCAGGAAAATTTGAGATGCCCCCTTTCTTACAACAGGCAGTTACTGGGGCTTTGCTCCTTCAGTGATGAAACCCAGAGTGAATACAGTTGGAATCCCTAGAGGACGTGTTATAGGAGATGTCAGGATTTCAGACATTTACTTATGTGTTGATATATATATATATTCTGTATATGGTTGGGACTGTCTCTATACCATATACAGAAATTGTTTTGTATTAAAATGCAAATATACGAGGTACCAGAAACTAAAGTCCTCATTCTAGTTCAGTGCTTCAGCATTAATCATGCTTGAAATCCTAACACTTGAATTTCTGCACATGGGTGCAGGTTCAAAGGAAGTAAAAGGAGAGGAGCTGACATCTGGAATGTCTTGCTAAAGTTAATGTGGGTTCAAGAGAAGAGAGGATAACTATATGGAAAATAAATGCATCAGAAGGTAATAAACATAGAGAAATTGTATGCAACTCTGGAATTACCTAAGTGGACAATGACTACAGGCTGGAGAACGGCTCAGAAGTACTATACATCTTTTTTTCCTCTTGTACGGTTTCCACCGCATCTACTCTTTGCCCCTGTCAGTGAAGAAGGGAGCCATGAGAGAGCATGGGAAATGCCACAGGCAGGGTGGAAAGAGAATGAAATTCAGCAGTAATTATCCCATGAAGATCAACCATCTCATACACTGAGTGAGGCACTTCCACACGAGAAAAAAACCCAAGATTTTTTTTGTATCTGGAGTTACAGGGTTTGCGATGGTGACTTTAAGGTGGCAACTAAAGCAAGCTATGTGGTGGGAAAGGATAACTTTGACTAGATCAGGCTAATGCCTTTAAAAATAACTGTCTTGTCTTAGTGTACACATTCCCTTCTGTAAGTGTGAAACAGAAGCAGGATCTTCCAAAGCACCAGCAGGTCCTGTATGATGAAGGCTGTTTGGCACTGCAGTCACAGAAGATACTGAATGAGGTTAACATAGACAAGTGCAGCACAGTTTCCCTTAGCTTTTTAAGGCTTGTCTTTTTCATTCTTTCAATGTAGCTTTGTTGTATACTGTTGATTGGAAGGCTATGGAATCCTTCCCTGATACCCAGAATAAATCCCAGTACTTCATCTCCTCACAGATGAAACTGCATCATGCTTTTTCTGCATTACCCACATTGCAACCTTGTGATCCTTTTAATTTGCATTCCACACCCCCGAAAGCACTGCACACTCTGGACTCGCTCCTGATGATCCTCTTCACAGAAATAAAAGTGACAGCTTCTGTGAAAGGGGAAGTATTGCAGCGAGCGACGTATGAGCATTGAGCAGAACAATGCAGTGAGTAAGCAGTTGAACCTTGAAGGGAATCTCCATTGAAGTAAAACACAAAAGGAGAGGCTAATTCAATTAGCAACTGATGCTTGTTGCTTGAACAAACTTCACTGAATTTTGAAAAAAACAGGAAATACACAGCCAGTGAACATGTTGGCAAAAATAGACACAAGTAAATATCTTGAGGTTTTTCAGATTTTCTTAAATCTCAGTAGGCTTCCCAGGTAACTGATATTTTGGGTTTTATCTCTTTCTCTCTCATCTTGTGCATTTTCTTCCACAGATGAAAATGATCTAATATGGCTAAGCCTCTGAAAATGTTTTCACACCATCCTACTATCCTACATATTTCAAGTACCTGCCTGTACAGTCTTTCCTCTAGACCTGCTGCCCTCAAACCTTGAGTTACATACAGATTTATCCATGCTATTTCATTCCTATCTCTGTTTCATTCCATTCCATTTCAAAGAAAGATGCAAACACTCATTAAGTGGAGGTGTGCCAGGCCACTAGTTGGAACGTGCTATTAACCAGACCAGGGAAAACAAGAGCTTAAAATCACATAAATGTGTCTGGTTCTCCAAGGGCTCACCTACCCAGACCAAAGCAGCCTGAACAGCGATGACACTGATTTCAGTGTTGCACAAGAGCAATTCCATCTTTTCCTATCAAAACTTTATTATAAGGCAGTCAATCCTTATGGTCACTTTAAGGAGAAATGAGAAGGGAATAAATCAAACATCAGATCATTAGTTTTGATTATTTTCATCATTAATATAAAAATCCTGTTAGGGTAAGGCAGAATACTTTAAACATAACTAATGTGATCTGATTTTTGACAAGGTTATTAAGATAAAAAAACCCAAGCAAAAATAGCAAGCAAAATTTATCCTTATTTCTATGCAAGTATATGATTTCATCCTTTTAAGAACATCCATAGCTGTAGCACAGACCCAGTTCCCTTCATCTTAGCAATAAAAACAATATAACTTAGCTCATGTCAAAGTTTACTGTGTGACTTTAAAGCAGCTGTTAACTTTAATATGATAAATGAAATCATTACTGAATATGGCCTCACAAGGCAATTTTTTTTTTAATGTTTAAACCGTTCTTGTCTATACCCCCTTGTCATTAACTGGTAAATCAGTAATTTATTTCCTATTAGAATTTATATAGTTTGCAGCAATTAAGAAGAAAAGCATAATTGCTGACAAACCCAGGGCACTATTTAAATCACTTCCTTGTTGACAACATATTTCTCCTTCCTAAAACTGAATGTCACTGAAATCTGATTTGAACAGAACCCTTGTGGACTCATCATTCAAATGTACTGCACCTGTCACCTGTGTGCTAGCATTCTGCTAAGGATCAATTTACATAACCTCATTTAATGGTTCATAAATCATACCCATTAAGCCCAGCTAACAGGAACCAAGGGTTCTAATTTATGCTGCCTTTCATAGCAGAAAATTGGGAGGCTGGAGCCTGTGGATAAAGAACCCAGGTCTTGCCTTTGATTGTTGATTGTGATGGTAAATGTATGGATGATGAGAACAGATTTTCACTTTATTGATTTCCTGCCAAAGCACAGCATGCTTTATTGTGAAAGGGGGCCTTTTGGCAGCAGTGCTAAAAGTGGCAGTTGTTTAGGAGCCCTTTGCCAAGATGACATCTAAGACAATACCGAGTGGTAAATACTAAAATAATATCAAGCTGAAATGTTAATTTTTAAAAAGAAACATCCCCAAAGGTTCATAAAATCAATGATGTTTTCTACCCCAGAACACCTCGCTAATAAACATGAAGTCAGGTGATTACTGTGGGGTATTAATTTTTCTACAATCTATTTTTCTTAAATTCTGTATTCTATTATAAATTATTCATGGTATTTCAGTCAAAGTAATGCAGATGTTTGAAGCCTGCTGTAGAGTGACAGTTCAGCCAGAGTTGTGTGCTGGGCCCGTCTTGAGCTTTGTACTCTGATCCTCCCTTTGATTAAATACCTGGAAATAGCTTTTTCTGTCATTTGATTTTCCATTTTTAAGTTCTATTATTTAGTAGGTGGCTGAGTGCCGTATTGAGTTTATTGCCAAATGGAATATGCATATGCATAGGCATACAGCAGTCTTGCCACATGAGTTTAGGCAGGGCCTCAAAATACCAAAAATAGTCTTGGTATTACTTCCCAGAATGAAACAAACTCTGTTGGTTGGTTCTCCTTGCCTCACTCAAAATTGCACCCCCCATTTTAGCTTGCTCTATAATTTTCTCCTTATAAGTATGAAATCCTAATTTTTTAAAAATCTTCTCTTAGAACAGACTGATTCTCAACAACTGGGAATTTAACCTTCCCATTACTGCAGATGGACACATAACTTTGCTGGTCTGAGAGTAGTCAGCGTCTTCTGCCAGCCATCATAGTAATTCAATGAAGATAAACAACATGATAGGTTTCTTCTGCTTTTCTAGCTACCCTTTAGCAATTGAGGTCTTTGTCTTGGAAGATGCTGGCCATGATCTGGGGAAATACTGAGGTTACTGAATAAGTCTTGATGTAAAAATCTTGCTCAGAAAAAACTCACAACCCAGTGCTTGGGACGTTAGCTGAGCTGGGAAACTTGCTATTGAGGTCCACCATAGATTCCCCTTGTGACTTCACCAGGACTCTTTTCACAAAACATACTTAATTTCAGTAAATTCCTAGAATAAAATACACACCTAGCCAACAGAGGAGGCATTAAAGCCCAGATACCTCCTTCCCTCCACCATTTGTGTTGCCCTGTCAGCTGAGCTGAAGAATTGCATCCAGTCTTTATACACTGCTTTCATCGTGTGGCCATGCATCACAGCTCTGTAGCACAGAGAGACATCACCAAGGCCAGAACAAATTTTGACTTTCTGGCACTTTGAGATGGACTCTGAAGTCTTCAGCTTGGAAAGAACATGAACAAAGATCTCCCATAATGTATAAAAATCCTCTGCCTATCCCTCTGCGTTACGAAAGGCACTGTATTCTTTCCTGCCTGTGTTTGTGCAGACTTTATTCTATTAAGTTAATTCTATGAGATCTATATGAACAAGATCCAGGAGTGACAGACAGGGGAATACTTCCTAGATCCTGATAAGTCTTAGGATAATGCAGTGGTTTGCCATTATCAAGACGGATAAACTGGGTAGCCCAGCACGTACAAACCTACGAAAATAGAAAATTATGTGTTTGTTAGGAACGCTTTCCTGGAAAAACAAGAATTTTGAGGATTCTAATCCTGGGCTTTGAGGGACTCATAGTTGTCCTTTTTAGAGTTAGATTGAAGATAGAAGATAGAAGCCCCAGGAGTTAGTTTTGGTTATTGTTGCGTTGGTAGTTTTGCACATCATCACTATGAGCTCCCTGCCTAACCTCTCTTCTGCAGATAACTAATCCAGTCTCAGTAACAAAAAGAATATGTGACTGTACTTCAGCCATTCCAACTTGGCTATTAACTTCATGGTTGTCAAAGTTTGCACTGAGGCTGAAATAGGAAGTGCAGCAGCTGGGGAATGGGCAAACCTCTTTTCCTGCAATGGTGGCAGCAGCCTCTGGCAAAGGAAAAGGGAGAACAGATGGAACAAGAAATGTCTTAAACTCACATAGTTGTCTACTGCTGTGTGCAGAAGTGGATCACTCAGCCTCTGTCTCCATTTCCATTTACAAAATGGGGAGAGAGTGCTGGATACATTCAAATGGACAGGAGCAATTAAGTTCACATTAATATGCTGGATTTCTTCTCTCAGTAGCAGCATATATTTAAGTGTTTTGCTATATGAATGTTAATTGATTTGTAGATTGGAGTCCTACATTGGTTTCTTTGTCTCACAAAATCTAATATCATATTTTAGAAATGGAAACTGTCGAGTATCCTCTGCTTATTCTAATGCACCTGAGTCCTGGGCTCAAACATCCCTACTGTTCAAGTTCCTAGCCTTCACTTAAACAGAAACCAACAATCCTACTGAACAAATGGAAACCTCCTGTTAGTAGGTTCATGTCACTGTGGTCATTTTCACTTTTGGCATAAATAATATTCCAGCTCAAAGTTCCAGAGATGGAGAATTTTAAACTTGAGCTCAGCTCCAGTTTAGAAAAAGCTAGAAAAAGTATATTTGGCTGTAGGGATTCTGTTATTGAGTTTCAAGGTCCGGTTAATTAAAAAACCCCGAGCACAAAACCACAGCCCACAGAATATCATTCTGGTTGTTATTTACATACACATTATTTATTTTTCAGGTGCAGGATGGAGCTGGAGCTCAGTTAAGGAAGCAAGCATCTCTGCAGGTACTGGGGAATGTCACTAGCAAACCTCACTGATCTATTTTAAGTGTAACCACACATAGATGTCCCTTAGCCTTGCTGACAAAGGTTACTGCTGCTGTAACACTGAAGCAGAGAGATCCTGTGCTTACATCTTAAGTTCATTGTCTGAAATGATATCTTTGTCCTCCTTTCCTGTGGCAGTGATAAGCCCAAACAGAGCAATGGAGATGACACCTCAGGAGCTGAGATTGTCACAGACATGGTGTTTGGCACCCACAGTTCTTGCTTTCCCTTTATTTATGTGAATAAAACAACTGTTGTTTTGGTAAGAACTAAAGCAGATCAAGATGTATTCTAATATCTGAAGAACATTTTTTCCCAGGTGCTACCCCTTCAAAGTTTCTGCACATAGCTCGTGCATTGCAGGTGGCCCACTGACATCACTAGGCCAGATCCACAGCTGGATTAACTCCATTCCAAGCAACAGGACTCCCATGCCTTGCAGTGGATAATGATGGCAATGAGTGGAGCTAAGCTGGTGAGAGACTGTAGCCACTATCTAGATCAGTCATGTTTCTCCTCTGGAGTCCAAGGCAGGCAAGGCTTCCCACTACAGCATCCCCATGTGGTGTCAGTGGCATTAATGGATATACACCATGGTGTACAACACTACCCAAGGGCACAGAAAATATGTGGTCTGAATGCCCAGGGTTAACTGTACTGCTGGAACTGCCCATGTGCAAATGGGCTATTTCAATCAGTTCATAGCAGCACTACTCAAGCTTTATTAAGAGAAAGTGAATTTAATGGAGCCATTGAACTGTATAATATCATACTATATCTCTTAATTCTTCCTTTCCTTCTCACAAATGCAAGTCTGAATTTTAAAAATTGCTCCATTTCGACCAAAGTCCAGTGCTGCTATTTGGCAGTATAATAAAGGAAAATAAGAATGTGGTGAAGGGAAGAGAGAGAGCAAGGTGAGAATGCAGGCAGATATCCAAGATATTTAGGGCTGTGACAGAGATGTTGATGTCACATTAGACAGCTAACACTTCTCTAGTGGGTCTTGCCACTCTCCAGGGCAGAGCTGTCTGTCCAATATGCTCATAAATCTGCCAGTTAAAGGTTCACATCCTCAGACTGGCATGTTATAAGTAACAGAAATTACTAATAGTTGGATTCGACACCTTTGGTTTTACCCATTGACTTGTGGTTACTCCTGGTGATATTTGCCAACACAGGCTGTCAGAAGTTAATCTTTATCAATAAAAATTAGGTATATTTTCATTGAAATTGATACATTATCCAAATGCAAATCTCGTGTAAATGGACTAAGGGAATTTTACAAAGCACTATGTACCTGAAATAAAGTGAAAAATCCAGTGTCTGACCTATTTGTTTATACAGATGTTAAATAAAACAGACTACGCAATATTTTGAGTCAAGTTGGGAGCAGAAATGCGAAGTCTGGTCCAGACCTAATATGACCTTACTCAAATTTGATCACACTACAATTCTGTTTCTTAAAAGTAAAAATCATTGTACTTGCAAGACTCTGGCCAAGTATAGCCATTCATCCATGATCCTATTGACAGAGTTTTTCATTTCTTATGGAGATATGTCCCAAGATTATCCCCAAACCCCAAAAAGACTTAAGATAAAATTCCAGACAAAAAACTAGAAACATTCTGTATGTGCTCTGGTCTTGTAACTTTTCCACCCCACAGGACAACTCTGTGCAGCTACTGAAAATAGGTTAAATAATTTCTTCCATATTTAGTTCTTTTTAAACAGTGGATTGAAAATAAACCACTATCCACTAAAAATACGCCAATATTGATTCAACTATATTGACTAAAAGTGAAAGAAATGGACTTTTTGAGGTCATGGAAGCCCAAATAATATGAGGGACTTTAAGCTTTTTTTCTTAAGGTGAAAAAGGTTTGTGTAATTGCTCTGCCTCTCCTCCTGCTGCTCCCCACTCCCCTTAGTAATTCCTCAATATGTAGTCTAATTTCAATGAAATTATACAGAAAGGTTGGAATTCTTAAAAGAGCGATTTCAGATTCAAGCTGAGTAGGAGATACATGAAAGCAGGCAGCTGAGCAGGGGTGCAAAATGAGTGTCCTCACTGCCAGGAAGATGGTGGGACAGCATCCGCCATCAAGCCACAAGGCATCAAGGCTAGCACAGGAGACAGACCACAGAACCAGGTTCCCTAATTCTGACATTCACTGAACTATTTTTCTCTGCGGCTTTTACATTCAAATCCAATAATTTATCTACAAACTAAGAGATCTGCTGACTTCATTTTGAAAGAAATTCAAGGGGCTTTTTCCTAGTATCTTATCTCTCCTTTTGGAAGCTTTTCTGGTCTCCCAATTATAGTATCTAAATGAATAAAAAATGGAATGCAGCTATTTGTATGATTACTAAAACCATGCTGATGGAGCTAGTATGCAAATTCTATTCCAATAAAAGTAGGTTATGCCTTTTGTATGAAAAAGAAAGATGTAGTTAGATGAATTTCAGCAGTGGGTAACTCTTTTTAGAAATAAAATTTCAAACAATTCTGAGGTACCTGGGAGAGGAACTGCATATCCATTTTCACAGCAAATATAGCCTGGATACAAGAAGCCCTAGTGTTAGCTGCACTTCAAAATAGCTTCACTTAATAAACACGTGTGCCACTGTAAACATAAATCTTGTGGAATGTACTTAGATATTCTTTGCTGATCCATCTCTGCAATTGCTACTGCAACTGATGGGTCATACTCATGATAAATTATGAAAAGAAATTAAATGCCCAGCTCTGTAAGATAATGACTATTGGTAGTTCCTGCTGACTTCTCTTTTAGAAATAGTCTTTAAGAATTCAGTTGAAAATGTCTAACAAACTGGTGTTCTCTTCTTCCCTAAAGACAAGTAAAAGAAAGAAAAAGAGATGGTAGCTTTGTCTCAGTAATATCAGTAGTTTTATCATGCACCTGGTATCTTTAGATGGATTTGAAACACTTTTGATGTGACCTACAAGATCAATAATTATTACAGTGGATGTTAGTGATGGAGCTTCTTCTGTATATGTTCTTGTCTTAGCAAATCAAATTCTTAATGTTATTTCAATGTATTTTTCTTTAATTCTGTTTGATTTGTATAATATGAGGGCAAGGATTGGATTTTTGGTTGTTGGCATTTTTTAGAATGTAAAGGATTTTAATTTAGCTAATTTAGTTGTCACAGTGCAGAAAAAGCTCAGACTGTCATGGGTCCTATCTATTCATGGTAGAACTGCAGGAGACAACAGAATTACACCAGAGATGAATTTTTCTCATTGTGTTTCTTCCATTTAAACTTAATCAACCATTTGTGAACCTCTTACATTTCACTGGCATTATATGAAACAACTCAATGTGATACAATTCTTTTGTTGAAATTGCATTGATTCCTCTGGAGATGCAGATATCAACACAAGTCTATAAGATCTCGTCTTCTTTAAGGTTACTGAAATAATTGCATTTTTAGTTAATGCTTTTAGGCTTTTAGGTAATAAAATAGCTAAATGAATTTGTATGTTAAACTTGGAGCTGGTTTGTATGAGTTCAGTGTTACATGGTTGCTCTGTTTGTTCTAGTATCAATGAGAACTGAGCCAAAGCTTTTCTTTTCCAAATATGAATAACTGTACTTCTGAAATAAAGTATGTTTTTCCAGATTCCAGATCATTATTATATAAAATTCTGACAATTTATTTTTATATGTTTGATGAATTAGGGTTTTTTAGTTATTTGGATGTAATTTTAAAGTGAATTGAGAATACTGAAAAATAATGCACTTACATCTAGTAAACCTTACACTTTAAAGACATTAAAAACTCATATTAAAACTTTAGTTGGTAATAGATGCTTAGCAGCAATGTATGAATGAGATTACTGAAATTATTATCCCCTGGGGTTGGAAAGAAGTCCTTTTGTCCCTGCCAGCTTCTGAGGCAGAAAAAAAAATTCTGCAGTTCTTCCAACTGATGATGTCAAAGCACTGCAAATATCAGTGCTGAAATTAACAGTTAGAGCAATTTGCCAGATATAAATCCAAGGTTATTTCTCATTTTTCCTCTTTTCTTTCAAGCACAGGCATGCCAATACCCAAACCAAGACACTGCCTATATCATTTGTGTTGCTACAATGATCTGTTTACAGGGTGCATTCCACACCTGGTCAGTATTTAAAACATACCCTTAAAATGGCAACATTAGTGATATTACTTCTGCTTATTCTGAGTTCCTTTTTTTATCTTCCTGACTTCGTTTCCATACTTGAGCAATTATCAAAAAGTGTGTGTTGAAGATGTGGTTTCCTCTAGACCAGACCCCTGAAGTGTATTTCATTTTTGAGTCTAGGCCAGGAAAGGCTTATAATTGAGGATCCTGAGCTAAGGGAGACTTTTTCTCAGGCCTACCAACTGGATTCAGCAGGTGAGCAAGGAAAGTGCCTCTTCTTCACATTTGTCTCCTTGGGAACTTAAGAAGGGGACTTCCATCTGATTCATCCCTAAAAATACTTTCCTTGGTATCTGAATCTCTCTGGACCGTGGAAAGCTCCCATTTCCCTCAAGGATGAAAGTTTAGTGAGGAGTAGATTGAACCTTGGAATGAGCACTCCAAGAACCTGGAAGTGTCTGGGCTTTTGGTTGCTGCTTTTTAAAGACAAGGGTCCATATACTGCAATATATCAATACCACAACATGTATCAATAGCATATCAATAACCTCAGGGATTTCAGTGGAACTATTAAAGTTTACAAGGAGAGTATTTATAACCATTTGCACAATCAGTGGCCCTAAAGTGATTCAGATCTCTTTTTCCCTGTGGTTTGAACTCCCCCATGAACAGGACTATTAGACTCACAGTAATCTTGTCATTATTAAGGCAGGACCTTAAACTGTGAAAGGTCAACAGGAAGTGCTTCTTTTCCAACGAAAAGAATTTGAATTTACATTTTTAAATTGCTTTGGGGGTTGGCTTTGAGTGTATGTCTGTGTGTAAAATTGGCCAGTGCAAGCAATCTCTGTAAAATATTCTCATGTGGTGTTCACTATATTTTCTTCTTCCCAGATACACTTTTCAAAACTTACCTACATTATGGTAGTAATAAAATAAATTCTATGTTCCTAAAATAACTCTTCAACTGTAAAACAGATAGCAAACCCATTCCTTCTTGCAACAGTGAGCAACAGTGTACTTTCCTGCAACCGCCAAACACTATGAAAATGGTTTCATTTACTTCCAGAATTTGCCAAAAACAGATGATGACTGAAACTGGTAATGACTATTTTCTATTCTCTATCCCTAAGTAATTGACCATTAATTATAATATCAATAGGCTGTGGATAAGTAAAGCAGACACATGTTAGGACTACATTTCATTTGTAACTGTTTTGTATATATCATAAATCTCTAATATTGGGCTATTGTCACACATGATGAATTATTGTAAGCATGTCAGCACATAGTGGAAGTCAAGTACATTCAAATACTACTCAGTCAGAATTGAATTTGGCATGATAGTCTCATAAAAGGGGACTCAATTGAGAGTTTCCACTTGCCTGCTCTAAACTTGTCACTTGTAGGTGCTAAAGAGCTTGTTGTGTTGGTTTAATTAGTCAACAAATCGGTCCTTACTTGATTGCGTGGTCGTATCACATATGTTAACACTTCACTGTTTGATGGAGATATTAACAAGTGACAAGAGTCTCTTGGTCTATGGACTTTAAAGAAGAGAAGCTCTTCTATATTATTTCATTTGGTCCTGCCAATATTTATTAGATCATGCAGGCTGCAGGCTGCCAGCAAGAGAAAGACAACACAAACATTTTTCAGGGTTATGCTCATCTGTATCCCAAAGAAGGGTCACTAAACAATCGATGGTAGAAGAATATAAGTAAGATGAGTGTTTTCTACCAAAGCTTAGAAATCCATTATATGATACAGTTTGCTGCAGACCTCCTTGGAGCTTTTTTCACTTAAAGATAATTTATGACAAGAACAGAGAGGTTCTTGAAAATGCTATAGCAACTGGAGCTGAATGATGCCACTCTGGCACTAGATGCATAGTCACCAGAGGCCAGTAAAAAGGAAGTTTGCATTTGTATGAAGAACTGTATTAGTTAAGCATTCATCAGTGTTGTATAAAATATTCATATTACTTGTTGGTGGAAGATTAAACAAAAAAACTTCAATAATTAAAATGGCTTATTCCCAGGAGTGGGGGGTAGGGAAAAAGTTGGTCCTCTGCAAGTTTGCAAAAGGGCTTGTCTATTCACTTTTTGTATAGCAGCAAACAAAAGAGGAGTGCATACTTTATAGGCTCCACTTGTTTGACCACCATTCTGTTATAGCTTTTATCTGTGCTTTACCAGTAATCAGGTCTCTGAAGCAAGGGCTGCAATAAAGAGAAATACATCACATGTAGAAAATCTCCTTAATCATTTTTGATGAGTCTCTTGCTAGAAAAAGCCATTTAAAGCATTGTGACAGGTGCCATAAATGTGATTTGTCATAAATATTGTCTGACTGGTCTTGGCAGTATGGGAAAAATTATAGTGAGAGTCCCCCTCTTTAAGTTTGCTATTATAATTTTTTTTCTTTTGAAAGCTGGGGCCAATTTGAATAATTTCCTTAAGAGGGAAACAAATAGGGTGCCTATATATAAAACCTCATTGCTTCCATCTTCATTGAAATGTTGCAACCTCCCAGCTTCTTAGTTTTCACTATAATGCTTAGGCTGAACTTTTCCTCCCTTTTAATAAGTAGACTGATCCTCAAAAGTCAGGGTCTGCAACCAGACAGCTGTCTTAAATCACCCCGAATTTTTCACAGTGATTTTAGGTTTTTCCTGTAATGTTACTGGTACAGGAAAATTCACAAAACCCACTTAAAAATTTTGTAATAAACTTGCTCATAATAACCAAAGATAGAACAATGTTTTTAAAAATAGTGGTGAAGAAGTTTCTAGCCTTAATTTCTCTATGCACCATTTTACAACAATGTTAAGTGCATTCAAAAGCCTGAACATGTATTTTAAATATATAATTTTGTAAAAACATGAATAATTTGTTAATACAAATATGCATAGATTTTGAAAAAATGTATGTAAACGTGCAATCTTAGGAACAGAAAGTTGTTGTAGTTTTTCAACTACATGGAGGTTCCTTATAATCACAGATCATTTTTTCATACACCTATGAAAACCGATGTGTAGACATGCACATTTTTGTGAAAACAGTAGAATTCTTTACTAGTAAGCATATAAAATGTAATGGCTGTTCTAAATTGATTTTCATTAGTGTGAGTAGAGTTTTTATCTGTGATTCTCAGGTGTAATCTGCATTAGCTTGAGTTGTTTTAATTAGTTTCAAAGTACTGTTCAGTTCTTATCCAGGAATCTGGAGTAAAATGCCTCATATTGTTAAAATGTTTATTGCAGCAATGATGAAGGTGACATGTAGGTATTTAGGGCTCATATACTCTGAAAACAGAACAAAATATGGTCTTGCTTTTGTCTCAGGTAAATATTTTACCCTTTTTTTATAGTGCAATATTTTTTATGGTGGATAGTCATATCCTGTATCATTGGAATATAGATTATAAATTTCCAGAGCTTTCAAATTACTTTTGCCCTGGGCAAGAGAGCAAACCTTAAAGAGATGTTCAAATAAGAATCTTTGCCCAGATGCCCAAAATCTCTCACAAAGTTTGTGGTAGTGTCAATCCTTCAAATTGTTGGGGAGCTTCTGTGAATTACTAAGTACCCCTCATTTCTGTTGATTGCAGTGAACAGGAGAAAATTAAAAACAAACAAAACTGAAGACTTCAGAACACATGTGAAGTCTTTCAAAGTGAGGCTTTGATGTTCCAAATTGGTGACCACTTTGGATTTGTTATGAGCTAATTTTTGTTATGAGCTAAACCTTGATGTTTGTGGAGGTATTCTTTCCCTGTGTACTAGTTCAATATTGTCTTCATTGCTTGCTAATTCAAAATATGCTTTTTTTTTAAATTTCAAAATGCTGTTTTACTCTAATCACTGATCAATGCTTTCTCTTCATCNTTTTTTTTTTTTAAATCAGATCTGCTTAATTGATGGCTTTTCCTGTGGGTTGTTATTTTGGTTGTGTGGCAGCACTACCCAAATTCCACCTCCTCTATCCAGAGCTGAATGAGCCTCCCAGTGCCACCGTCAGGGCTGACAGGTGCTCTTCCCAGAGCCTATACCAGGGGCTAATGATGTAATGCTGGTAGGTCAGTCCAGAGAAACAATGCCTTCCCTGCAGATAGGGGGGCCCTGCTATTAGATCCCTCCAAAGCTGTCTCTTTTCCAGGTTGAACAAGCCCCAGAGCCACAGCCTCTCCTGACAGGGCAAATGCTCCAACCCCTGACCATTCCTGTGGCACTTTCCCTCCAGCTGATCATTGCCTTTCTTGTTACTGGTGCTCCCTTAGCTGGGCAGAGGGTCTAGATGGGGTCTCTGGGGCTGAGTAGAGGGGAATAATCACTCTCCAGCCTACAGCCTGTGCTCCTGTGACTATAGCCCTGGATGCTCTTGCAGGTCACTCATTGATGGCTCATGTTCAGCTCACTGCCCACAAGACCATTAGCTCACACGGAGAGCAGAGGAACTGCTTCAAGGGACTTTTTCTTCCTGGGGCAGGAGTTTACATGTCCATGTTGAGTTTTGTAATGTTGGCTTCTTCTTCCAGCCCATTTTGGGTCCCTTCAGTGGCAGCCCTGCCCTCATGCATCAAGCGGTCCCGCTGCCTTGGTCACCTCACACTTACTGAGAGAGCACGCTACTGTCTGCTTCAGATCATTGATACAAGTGGTTAACAGGACCAGTCCCATGAGAGATCCCTGTTGTACTCCATTTGTAACCAGGCTCCAGAGAGAGCAGGACTTACTAATTGCTACCAGCTGAGCCTGATCACACAAACAGTTATTTACTCAGCCATTTCTTCAACAATCTAGACCCTAACACTCCACCTCAGACACAGAAATGTCAGAGGGATTGTCCAAGGTCCTGATAAAGACAAGATAAATGATATCCACTGCACTCCCCTCATCAACAGATCCAGTCATTTCATCATCAAAAGCAATTTGGAATAGCATGATTTTAACTGCTGACTTTCCAACTTTCTGACTATCTTCCTACATCCATATATTCGTTCAAGGAGGAGTTATTCTGTGATTGTCCTGGTGACTGAAACAAGGCCTGTACTTTCCCAGATTGCCTCTGTTTTGAAGATGGATTCAGCATTTGCCCTTCTCCAGCTATCATGGACATCCCCCTGATCTCTATGACCTTTCAAAGATGACAAAGTGGCTTCACCATGATACTGAGTATAATAAAGATTCCAACAGAGATGAGGAACCATGCCGTAAAAGCTTTGAAAAAATATGAACTTTTCTGCTATTCAATCTCCAATTACATAGTAGGAAATAATAAATAGTTTCAGTGTAGGGAATTAATTCAACAGGACAATTTGGGTGATTGTCATCGCCCTGTCAATAGCCTGGAAGAAGCCCTTTCAATAGCCTGAAAACAGCCTTTTATAAAGAGTGGAATTATATGAAAAGTGCTAAAGAGTAAAGTCTCTTTCTGAATGCTCTTTATTCTGTCTCTCTGGATTCTTCTTTACATATGTCCATTGAGACACTGAAGTAAGTTTTTTTTCACTATTGAACCAGTGCCACTATGAGAGGATGAATCCCATCCCCTTTTTACTCATACATTATCAATATAACTGTTAGGTATGCATTGACTGGAACATGCAGCTCCATTAGGAGCAGTTCTTTCTTGCATTGAGAGATGCCTCACCACGGCATACATATGTATATGCATAGTCATTCTTCAGATTAGCCACAGCCACATCTTTGTAAAATGCTTAATTACCAGAACACAAAACACAGATTACATTTCCTTGCCTAATCAACTTCAAGATAGAGTGGATTCTGCCTTGGGGCTGGAAGATCAGTGTGAGGACATCTTGAGATCCCTTCTAGTCCTATTACCCTTGCAACAAACAGACAACAAAGAAATCCAATTGCCACCTATGTGTGCATTGCCAACTATGAATGAGAAAAGTGATACTTAGCTGTGACTACTGAGGAACTGTCTTAAACTATATGAGTAAAGTCAGACAAAGATGACAAATGCTTTGTTATTTGAAAGTAATGTCCTCAGTTACTCTTAAATCCTCTAGAGAAATGTTAATTTTGAAAGATAAAAGGATATTCCAGTTATATCCTCCCCAGCTCCACTCTTAACCAAAAAAAAAAAAAGCTTTAAATACAAGCAGGGATGTATTACTTTTCAAGGGAAGCTGTAGCCTAATATTAAATCTTTGAGTCTAACTAAACATTATATATCATAAATGTATGGATAATTTGTGGATATCATGAGCATTTTCTGCTACTAATCTAAATAGGAAATGCACACTTTGCACAATGTGGGTCTCAATTATCTTAGAGTGTCTGCAATTCCTTGACTGCCTTCTGTAGCTGCAGAAGGACTCTAAAAGACTGGCAGGCCGGGTGCATACTTTTAGGCAGCTTAATTGTGGTGGAATGAATCTTGTATTTAAAAATAATGTGGAGTTTGAAGCTGAGATCCTGAAAGAAGATAAGATAAGGCACAAATATATATTCAGTTCTGAAACATCTGATAAAGGGGTGGTCACCTCTGGCATGGGAAGTGGAGTAGCTATATGTATAGCCCAAAAAGCATGAAGCAATTCTAAATATACTGCAGTCATTTCAACTTGTCTATCACAGCTCTTAATAATGCACTTGTAATTGCAGAGCAAAAAGTGCTGGTCCCTACTCAAGTTTGTAAAATTGATATAACATTTTTTTTAAAAGGATAAGAAAGAGTAATAATTACCCTTAATGTTTGTGTGTGGGTGCTTTCCACATACTGTATGTTCATCCCCTTGACAAATATATGCCTCTGCCTTTTTATATGACATACAGAGACTCCAAAGTGTCATCTGCTCAGAGGTTTTTGAAAGGTCTAAATGTAATCCACTAGGTGTCAGGGCACTGCACATAGAAACATCCTCACAAGACCAAATGCACAGTGAGTTTCCCTGGTCTACACTTTGTTTGTCTGGAGTTTCCCACCAACCAGGTCATAGAACCCAGGAAAGATAAAGGAACTCACTAGGACCAGACCTGCCAATAAGCAGGTCCCTGACCCCAATGCCATGATATGGAGACAGTTGGCAGATATTCTCAGGCCTAACCTCAAAATCTGTGCTAAATTGAGAAAGTGGCAGAGCCATCTACAGAGAACTTCAATTCCAAAACAGAGCAGTGCTAAAATCTAACAAATGTCAGAAATCTGATAAATAAATAAAAAAAAAAAAAAAGAGTTCGCCTACAAGGGATCCCACAAAATGAAAAGGCACAATTGCCTGTGTGTCAAGAGGTTATTTTGCAACAGCCACATAATGACTGTATCTCAGCTACAAGTGTTTAGATGTATTTTGGCTAGTTTCAGATTCTGTTGTGCTCCAAATGCTGGCAAAACAAGAAGAAACAGTTTAGGATGTGTTTCAGGCTGCCATACCTGCACACTAGAGTGCTGGTACATAGTCTTAAGTCACATAGGCTCTAATGAGATACAAGAATATGAGCTATAGGTCCATTGCTTAGTGGCTACTTTTGTTTTGAGAAAAAAAAAAAATTGTAGATGAACATATGTTCAAGGTTTCCATCAAAGTGAGGGCATGAACAACTGTCCTGCTTTTATTGAAAATATTAAGGATATAAGTTAATAGGTGGTTAGTTGCATATTCCTTAAATTCAAGGTGTCTTTCATGACTCTCTAGTCTGTGCTCCAAGGAGAAGATTGGCCTTCAGAAATCCCAGAAGATTCAGGAATACTTGGATGCAGTGGCCCCATGCCTTTCAGACAGGATCTCCATATATGTGCTTGCTAGCCAAGTTGCAACCCCAAGCATTGCCTGGGTCTGTAATACTGGATTAAGCTCCAGCAGACAAAGCACAACTACTTTGGGTCTGTATGAGATGTTAGAACAGTGAATCATCTCTGAATTTACATCAAAACATCAAATATGCTTATATATGCAGATGCAAAGTATATATGGTAAAATATAGAACTGTGATTATTTATTGTATTTTTATGATTACTGCACTTACCTCTTACATTTCCATCTCCTGAGCAGCCCTTGATGACCCCAAAAATAAGAGAAAAAGTTCCAGAAAAACATTATCCTCTCAAAATTAAAATATAATCTCACTAATACTCTCTGCAGTGGGGGAGAGTATTACACTACCAGAAAGGATGGCAAGATCCAGAAGGATAAAGTGTAGCAGGCCTACAAGACTGAACACTGAATTTAAATATCTTCAGATAAATACTTACGGTCAGTTTTAACAGCTCCAGTTCCCTGTAACAGCAGCTGTTCTAAAAGTAATTAAATCAACTTGACACTAAATATAGACTCAAAATGTTTAAAGGCTTTCTAAAATAATTTTGAAGGGTTTTTTTATCTGCGGGAAATTAGAAATTACTTCAATTAATACAAAAATATACTCCAACTGAGGCTATAAATATATACATATATATTTAGGCTATATATGTATAAGCTATATATATTTAGGCTATGTATATTTTTATATATGCTCATATATATACTCTGGAGAGTTTACAAGGATTTTTATAGAAGAATGTCACATCCTTAAAGGTCAATAAACAATATAAAGGTTTCAAATCATACCCATTAAAAATAACCTTCTTGGCAAGCATTTTTTTCCCACAGTGGTTAAAATTTACAGGCTAAAATTGTAGGGGGTTTAATCCTGAACATTTTGTTAGTACATTGTCTTAACCCTAGGAGTACTTGAGGTGCAGTACATGGCCCAAATCCAGGTAAAAAGGAGGAAGTCCTAGCTAACTCTGGACCTGTCTTTAGGTCCTGAAAACACTCTTGGAACCAACCACTAAAGGTATGAAGCATTCCTATCGGCCTTTATTCGCTGTAAGGGTTAGAAATATCTGTGCTACAAGCACGGCAAGGCATCTAGTTCCCTCTCCTGGAGGTGGTTTCCTGCCAACTGAGCCCATTTTGGGTACATCCCCTTCATCTCAAGATTTTTGTCCATCACAGCAGAGGAAAAGGAAAAAATGGGTTTCACGAGTTTTAGATTTGTGGGGAGGAAAATGAACATATGGAAAAAAGAACACATATGAAAAACTCAAAGGCTTTTAAAAAATCTCTTAAGACCCATATGTCTATGTTATTACCATATAACATTGAATAGAGCAGGAAACAAAATATCAAAATGTCACTTTAAACCTCTAGTTAGGGTATTAGAGGCCTGATCCAATGCCAAGGGAAGACAATAGCGAGGGTTTGTATCAAATGCTGAATGCCCTCTGAGCCCATCAAAGGGATTATGGACCATTTAGCAAATCTGTATCATCCTGTGCTGGACCATGCTAATCTTATTGTGCCACTGCAATTGTGGTAAACATACAGCTGATGCAAACATATCTAGGACTTACTTTTTTTCCAAATCCTGAAGGATTTATGGAAGGAGATATAAAACTTCTCCTCCTTTTTTGCATGTCTTAGCATTGGAACTTACTGAAACATTAAGTTCATATTAAGAATTCCAGAATTTCTTCATACAAAATCTACATCTATTCCCTTACTTAGTTAACAACACCAAACTCAACCCAGTCAAACTGGGTACTTGATTCTTCCTTCACAGAAAATATTTTACCCATTAATGAGAAATTTTCTTATATAAAGGAATTCAATTTTTTTTTGATTGGCGTTAGACTCACAGACAGACAGAAATAAGCTGCCATTCTTCCATTTGATAGCCAGACGCTGCCAGTTGTTGCTAGGGCAGTCATGCTGTTAAATTAGGTCTAATGAACGAGTAATTGCTTTAGGTATAGTGAACCATTTCAAAGAAAACAAGGATTCTAATTGATTTGCAATTTGTTTGGCACATTGCATTGTCTGGGGCTATTGATTAGTCTTCTGGATTTCACACTGCATGTGTTTCCCTTTATTAAGGGAATAACAGGTTACTGATTACTTTCCTTCTGGGTTTAATGTAGCGGTTAATGTCTACTTTGTTCTTGTGTCATGTCACAGGCAAGGAAGGAATAATATGCAAGTGGGTGGCCCTTTGCTAAGAAACTCCCCTGCTGCTTTGAGCTGTGTACTCTAAGACATGCTGAAAAGCAGATCAAGAGAAAGGGTTAGAATAGCAGGACTCACAAGTTACGGCCTGAGTCAGGCCAGACCCAGGCTGAAAACTTGGCTTTCCTTTACTATCAAAGCACAAAACAGTATGAAGTGGTTGGCAGTAGATTCGCTCTTGTTTGATTAGATGTCTCTATATAAGGAAACATAATATAATTTTATACGCCTTGGTTTACATATAGCAGCATCTTAAATAAGAAAGCTTAGAATATATTTGTCCTTTTGCTGCAAGAGATTTACTCCAAACTATGCATATTCTGGAGACCATGCCATTTTACCTTTTACATCTACCTTGGTTTACAAAAAAGTGAGTCCATTTAATTAGCAGTGTTGTTCCTTTGAAAGGACAATTCTCTATAACATAGTTGATGTTATTAAATTATAATTAATTTCAAATGTCTCAACATTCTTTGCTAAAAATGTATATCTTAGTATATGTATACATGTAAATGTTATATGTAAATATATATGTCTTATTATATCTTTAACAGGTATGATGGTAAAATAAAATACACTTCATTGTTCTGTAATTGGTCTTGGTTCTGGAGATTATTTAGCTTTGCATTTTGTGCCCCTGTATTGAGACCCAGTAAAAATGAAATTAAGTATAGGCATTTAGGTTACTTGCAGGGTCTAAGGAATCATGATTTCGTTTCCTTGCTATGTCTTTCACAGAGAGATCAGCCATGATCATTCATGTAACTGAAGATCTTGACCTAAGCCTGGTCCAAAGCCTGTTGAAGCCAACAGTAAATCTCTTATTGATTTTCAGAAGCTTTCCCCTGTGAGTCCATCAACTTTCTTGATTCATATCTTGAGAAGCTATACTTTATTTCAACAAGAAGCAGAAGTTTCGCTGCCAGGTGAGCCATGCTGAGGTCCAAGTGCCCTAAAGTTTCATGTCACACCAGTGACATCAAGTGATCTCAAAAATCTTTGTTTTGTCCCATGTGCCAGAATTCAAAATTTCTAATGCTGTATTGGTATTTTTGCTGACTTATTATAAAGATGACTACAAGTAAATATCAGCAAATTGCCTGAATATGATAATTTTTATTATTTTTTTCTAAAAAGAACAGTGATACAACAGTGGTCATATTCAGTTTAGTCCAAAGATCAATTTTATACTCAATAGCTCATGATCTTTCATAATCTAGAAATTGCTGATTTCAAAGTTTTTGCAGTGGGATATAGAACAGCTGTGACTTATCTTTAATTCATTGTGAATTTCAGGTCATCCCAGATGTCCTCAAAATGAATATTTTTAAGCAGTAATGCTCACAGAAAAATATCAGTAGCTACTGAGAAGTAAGATTAGTGTCTGATGATACTTCAGTTGCAATTATTATATCACATTGGACTAAATGTGAGTAGTATAAAAACAAGTATTCTAATATGATATTACTTGAACCCCCCTAATAGCATGTTAGAGCCCATCGCTTGGACCACTGTGTGCTATTGAAGAAACTTGAGATGGCTTTAATGGGGATGATCTGATCTGATCTATATCAATACAGCATACATATAAAGGTAGATTGCTGTGTTAAAATGATGAATTTTCCCCAATTCAGAGAAATCTTCTAAGTGCTATGTATGTCTATTATTGCTATGCAAACTTTAGCTTTTCATTTCCTCTCCTTTGTCTCCACCAAGACTGAGATACAGCATTTAATTCTCAACAAAATTATGTGGAACATGACAATGAAGCGATGATCAGAAGTGATTCTAGTTTTCCCCTTTATTTGTAGGGCTTGCTGTGGAAAAAACTCCATGGGATGCATCACAACTAACAGATACTTCACTAGTGAATTCAAGACTCAACATGCTGTTGTCAGTAAGGTGATTATGTAGTTAGTGCATTCCAGTGAAATCTTCTTTTTTGCTTACTTGGGGGACTTACAGAGGAAATAGTTTCCTGAATTTTCTTCTGTCTTACTCTCTTGGGTTCAAATAACCAAGCTTTATGCTTTAGGTCCACAAAGCTGTATACGCTGCAGGATGGTCAAAGATTCTGACCACTTAGCACCCTGTGAAGAACCTGCCAAGGGCCAGACCTCCCTTCTGTCCCCATGAAGGCCTCTGTACAAAGCACAGCTGCATGTACTCAGATTTCTGTGCACCCAAGGAAGTCATTGAGGCCACCAGAAGAAGTAGAGCCAATGTCCCTGTGGAAAGTGTTCCACTTTTTAGAACTGAGCCTAGCATTTAAAATAATTGCACAAGCTGAAGAAGTCCTAAGTCCCCTCTCACAACAGTATTTTTGCAGTTTATGCAACAGGTACAATTCACTGAAGAACTAAAAGTCATATCTTTTCTAGTTAATTTAAGTTTCCTAATCTTCAGAAGCACCTGTGAAAATATACAATGAACTTTTACCTATTGAAACCAAATTCAAGGGCCAGAATCTATTTGAAACTTTTTGTCTCTGACACATATCTCCTGTTGAACTAGACTGGGAAAAATTGTACCAGGGAGAGAATCTGTTGTGAGACAGTTTTCTACTTTGGTATCAGAAGCTGCAAAAATAGGCATGTATCTATTCCTCAGCTACCCAACACATCACTCATTATGTTAATAAAAGTCCTTCTTTTGGTGGTGAAACTGAAATGTAAGTTTGTGAACCTTCATTAACCCTGACTAGCAAAGTTAAAATCACACTCTCCTGTGTGCTGCCCTTTGCCCCACAGAGGTTGCAAGCAGGATATACCTTTGTCAAGGGCCACCATGAAGCTCAGCTTACTACTACTTCTGCTTATCACTGACAGCAGAAAGATTCTTAGATTGATAAAAACAGCAATCTAGATATGCACAGATTTTTTCCAGTTAAAATTTAAGTCTCTTTGGGCATGGAGTGCCTGTGGCTTTAAGATATAAACTTGGATGATTGCCCTCTTTGATGTAGATACTTAAACCACCCATGAGTGGCTAATTCTTTCTGAGACTCTAGAGTTTTGTTTCTTGTCTGAAATATATGAAAATATTTTCATTGAAATCCACAGAGGTTATGATCATCAAGAATATTACCTTCAATAACAGATAGCACCTCAGAAATGGTATACATTTTCCATTCTCATTTTCATTAGTTGTTTTCTAACACTGATTGAAATATTGCATGGAATTCACAGAACTACTGAGCCTAGTGTGCTGGGTAGAGCCAAAATATGCCTGTCTGAGATCCTGACGCTTGTAACTGATCCTTTTGCCTTTATTGTCTTAACTAAAAGCTTGGATGCCATAGTTTAGTTTCTCTCTCCCACCTCACTGTCTTCTTCAGGAAAACCACACTGATCTCAGAGAAAGTTTTTGTCACTGCTTTCTGACTCCATCTGTGTTTAGGTTTTTTACTGAAAACTAAGGCAAAAAAACGACACTTGCTCAGACATATTACTTCTGTCTAACATGGCTTTGCTGGTTAGCATGCACAGGAGCAAATCACATTTTAAAATATTTTTAAAACATGGAAGAGCTTTAAAGGACTGTTTAAAAAGCTGCTCTTGGTTTGGTGCCAGATACAGATGCCACACTGATTACAGAAGATTACATAAATTCCCCGAGCCTTATTATCCTCTCACTTACACCTATAAAATTGAGAAGAATTCCACTGGAGTCCCTGGAATTATGCAGGTTCTGGAGAAGAATATATCCCTTCTGGTTAGCAAGTATTTTAGTGGGTCCAGTTATCTCTACCCATCTGCTAATACTAAAAAAATCACAAAGCAAACCAGGGTATCATCTGTCTATGCAAATACTTCAACCTTCATTGATTTCTACTGAGTTGCACAGATTTATATGTGAGCTGAATTTTGACCTGAATATGTAGGGAAAAAAATACAAGTCTTCAGCATCTTTGTTGTAGCACATTATTGAGATTTTCATACAATTTGTGAAACAAAAGATGGCTAGAACAGGTCAACCCAAAGTTCAATCTAGCTCTGGAAGCCTTTCTGTAACAATGGTTTAGAATGAGGTGCAAGATGTTCAAGAAAAAGCCATGTATGTGTGGACAGAGCTTTCCTGCAATACAGGTGCATATCCTGACAGTTTCAGAGACTTCTGAGTAAATAATGGGTAAAAATGCTTGGGACCTACCTATGAGTCCAGACATTTGCTCTTTTAGCCATTTGCCCCAGTGCCCTCCTGCAGCAAAGTGTTCCACAACTTCATTATGCATCATAAAAAAAAAAAAAGTTATTTCTTTCGGCCTTTTAAACTGGGTGATTTTATTTACTGCCCCTCAATTTGGTTGGATGCCTCAACTATTTTTTAAGAAGATTAAATTAGTTTTCTTCACTCATTTTCTCCACACCACCTGAAAACATTTAAGCCACTACTCTATCTCAGTCAGGAATATTTTCCATACTGCTCAGTCTGTTTAGTTTTCCCAATTCAAATGCCATTCCACATCACAGCTCATCCTTCTTGAATTTCTTTTCTATGTCTGTTGTTACTTTCTTTTGAGATGGCTTGCAAAACCAACATACAGTATGCATGATGAGGAAATACCATTAGTTTGTGCATGGTAGTTCTTATTATCACAGCAAGATTGGGTTGTGGGTTTTGGTGTGGGGTTTCTTTTTATTTCTCCTATACAAAATGCACTCTAGTGATGAATCTGAAGAATTCCTAGCAGAATGTGAAGATGTTTGTAAATTAAAGAGTTCCAGGGATAACACAACTGCATTTTCACATGAAAATCATTGAGAGGTTGGTATATCCCATGATTCTTTTTGTGTTATTTAGCTGACAGTAGTAACTAAGAGAATTAGAACTTTGTGACCTGCCAAGTTTCCACAGACTCCACCAACCAGCTCCACAACCACTGGTCATGAAGCAATGGTTGGAAACCAAGCTGCAGAGAATCACTCATACTAATTTTTCTGAAAAGTTGGGATGATCCTCTATGTTCTACCAGTGCAAAAAAGACTCAAGACCTTCACTGGGGTCCCAAGCTCTCAAATAAGATGAGAAGTTCTTACTCTACACAAGAATTGTGTATTTCTTGAACAATACAAAGTTGAGAATAAAAACAAATTTGTTCCTTAGAAATTGCCTAGTGAAGCAGTTGTTTCATACTGCCTGTTGAACATTTGGGTAGACTGATTCAAATGTTAAAGCTGTGTTCAAACCAGAAAAAATAAAAATAATAAGCTGTCAGAATAATTACTAAGAACATACAAGGATTATACAAAGTAAACTGCAGCCTGCAAAAAGAGAATTGCATGTTAGCTAATTGTTAATTTTAGCAATTGCAATGGCTAATTACTGTGGCACACATTGACTATTAGCATGATGCCCCAGCACCTGCTTTCTCCAATGAACAGATTTCTTCATTGCTCGTGCAGGAGCAAAATGTGTAATTATTGGCCATCATTGGGGCGATTTTTCAGTGATTCTTTTGTGTGATGTGAATGACGCATAATGACATATTTTATTAGAGGGCAAATAGCTGTTTGTTAATGGAAATGATTCGAAATCCAAGAAACTAGGAGCTAGGAGCATGTTTTCAGTATCAGCATGAATTCAAATGTATTTTCTTTTAACTCTTTATAAAAGAAGCATAGAAATCAAATCTAAACTTAGTATAATATATTTAATGATATGTGCAAACACAGCATTGATTAATTGCCTCAAATGTTTTCAATGCTACACCATTTCATTTGTTACAGCAGTCTGCTAAATTTATGCATTTCTTATTTAAACTCTTCTTTCCTGGGCATATAGTGTGAGCAAGATTATGTGGCTTGTTCCTCATTTACTGGGAAAAAAATCATCTTTGTAACTTAAGCAACAATTACGGGCTTTATGAGGCACATTTTCATCGCACGCATTGTAGAACACAGTGCACTGACATTATTATTCCTGAAAGTACATGCTTGAATGTATCTATCAAGACCCAAATGTCAGCTACTGAATAGATTATGCATAGTTATCCAAAACAGAATATAGATACATAAAATATCTGCAACAGAATACTCAATTTCTGAGGAAAGATTTTTATTAGATAATCTGTGTGATACTTTGAAGAACAATGGAAATGAAAAAATCCCATATGAACCTTAGACTATAGTGGTGTTTAAAATAGCAAACTGCTTTGTCATTTTAGAAGGACAGGTTACAGCTAGAATAAGAAGACTGGCCTTTTCATTTTGCTTTAATCTGAATAGCGTTCAAAGCTGGGGAAAAAGAGGAATACTAGAGGACCTAGTTTGCTGAATTCCACTGAAGTAAATCCAGACTAACTTGATGGAAAACTATGAAGTAAGTTTGGATATCCAAGGAAAGTAGAAGTCTCATGAATGTCTTTGAAACTTTAAACAATAAGTAGGAAGCCTAAGCATCTTCTAGACTCTTCAGATAGTGAAGCCAAAAGTTTAATGCTATCTTGAGTATAATAATAACTGATTTTTTTTTTGCATGACTCTGATCTCATTCCATTTTGACAAAGATCCAGGTCATGACCTTTGATTATATTTGACTCAATTTATAAACACACAATTTAGATGAAATTCAGACCTAATGGATGCATTTTAAATGATTGACTGAAGTAAACTCAGTTTTAAAAGTATCTTCAAATAAATAAGTACATAAATAAATAAATCACACATATAATAGGTGTGATAGGAAGATATAGCAAAGGATCATATCTTTTGTATTTCTTCTACAATTGCATATGACAATCTTACTGCATTTTAAAATTGTGGCTTCAAAGACCACCATAGGAAATAAACCAACTTTACATACACTGAAAATCTGGGTTGTCCCATATACCAAGTGTGAGTTATTTACAAACTTGAGGAAGAAACTATGAATGAGCACTTCCTCTTCTCACCCAGGGCCTATAGCTTCTCTGCTGTTGCAAGATTGTAGATAAGTTTGGTATTCAGGTTCACTGTTTGACCCATTAAACTGGTATTGAGGTATAATTTGTGTGTTTTCCCAGTACGGTTGCACATAGAATGGGATTCATTTCCACAAGTTTGAATAAATTTATCCAGTTCAGTGAACCTGTTGTTAAGCTTAGCAAAACTCAGTAGGTGGCTTTAAAGTCCTGTAATTAGCCCATTACATAAAATCTGTACTTTAGATTTTTGCACATTGGTTAATAAGTATAACATGCTTCGTATATATAAATAACATTACATTAAATGATGCAACATAAAGGAATTAAAGGCCAGAGTAGTTAAATAAAATACTTGAAGGAGATCTCAAATTAGCATGTTTAATTCCAACTCATTGAACAGGAAAAGGCTTTAGCCTTACTGTACCAGTTCTATACAATGTGCAGAATAGTAGATATTTAGTCTCCGTTTTATGTAAGGTCGCTGTCATCTCTGACCTCTGTGTGACTTTGGAAAAATGTTCTAATTAGCTTGTTTCTTTTAAAATCTAATCATTACAATGTCTAAATATAGTAATGAATTACCAAGACAGCACTTGCCTCAACAATTTTTCGTAGTTTGTACATAGCTAATTAATTCTTGATCTTTAATTTTTGCTTTCCAAATGAAATATGTGAGGAAAATGAAGTCTACAGCTAATTAACCCATGCAATGCTTACTGTTTCATAGCAAAAGCACTTATGTTAAAGTTCAGGGGTTTTACTAGCTAAAAAAGAAAAGCACTGCTTTGAATCCTATTGTACTAGATTGAAGTTCCACTTCAATCTAACAGATTATTCATTATTTTAGTTTGTTTTTTTTTTTAAAGTCCATAACCAACATCTCAGACTTCAGTTTCTCTTTATGTCTATTGATGAATTCCATTAAAATAATTAATCTATTAAAGCATAGTGTTACATATATAACCATTGTATTTTTTTCATTTTTTCTATTTATATATAATGAATGCTATCCAACATATAGCCCTCTTCAGGGATTCAGAGTTATCATTGCATGAAGAAATATATTTTAATAATAGAAGTCTTGTATACATGCACATATGTATACACACATTATCTATCTATCTATCTATCTATCTATCTGTCTATCTATCCTTACATATGGAGAAACATAATAGTGTTTTGGAGTTATAAGAAATATTCAAGAGTTAATACTGCAGCCAAAGGAAACATGCCCAGATTTGATATCACAAAAAACTCAATAGTCCTTAATAGTTTGTCACAATTCATAAATACACAGATTTTAGTGGATGAACCAATCCTTATTTATATGTTTATAATGAATTATGGTAAATCAATGGTTTCACTTGATCTCAACCCAAAGCCAGATCTCATTCAAAAAACAGATCTCATTCATTTGCAATTTTAGGATTCATCTGCAAACTCACAGAAAAAACCTGGATACCTTTATGATGCTCCACAAAAAGAAACAAGATTTAAAGGGATAACTTTCACACATATTATGCTTATTGTAGCATGGCAAACTCCAATTTTTAGTTTTATTCTGTTTATCTTTTGCCATTTTATAACATCATCTTTGAGTGCCTTTGACTTCTTTCCCATTTCATTTATTGCATGTATTGGATTTCATGTATTGGCTCCTCCACCACTCTATAGCTGTTGCTTGTTTTTTCATTTTACTGAGAATTTTAGTTTAAAGCTAATGTGATTGCTGTTTTACATATATATGTATACAAACCCACATTTATATGTTGTCTTCTTTTTCCTTATAAACACTGACACCTGAAGGATTTTTGTCCTTTAACCAGACATATCCAGTCTGGGAGCTAATTCCATTCTCTGCCATACAGATACATTTCCTGCTGGTTTCATACAGAGTTGACAACATGAAATTGGAGTAAAATCTGATCTCTGGTATAAGGAAGAATATTTCTCAAAGAACTATCTGGCCTATGTTTGGAGTTAAGAGAAATCATGAAGGAAATATCACATGTGGTATTAATATATCAGAAGTTTAGATTAAGAGCTAAAATTATCCACATTGATAGCATACTCCATAATTTGTGGAAAATTAATCAATTTAACAGTACAACAGTTAAAAAATATTTAGAAGAAACTGCAGGAAGGAAAACACTCAGTAGAAGCCACAAGACAAACCATGTAGATCTTCCTTAAATTGTTTCATCCTGATGTTTTCCCAACCCTCCACCCTGTCTTACAAAATACACATCCTTGGGTTACCCCTGAAGGCCAGGTTAATGCTCTGGTAAGCTATTTTCCAGCACCTGTTTAGACATTTTTTTTCTCTGACAAATTTGAATCGAATCAGTTAAGTACACCATCAATTACACTTCTTTACACTATGGATCTGCTTAAGTGAAAGAGTTAGGAGGTCACAGCATATGGGTTATTTTTGTGAATGGAATATTTGATTCAGTCTCTCAATTGACCATGTGCATGATTGTCTACTTGTGGGGAAGAGTTATACCTGAGGGTGAATCTGCAAGAACACCTGAGGGTGAATCTGCAAGATTTTTCCCCAACAGGTAACTTGACCTCAAGAGAAAACTCAGTTCCCTCTCTCTAGAAATAGGTAAGCATATAGAAATAGATTAATAGTTGCCTAAATGGGACACACACACACACACACATATATATATATATATATGTGTGTGTGTGTGTGTGTGACAGTAAATTAAATTTTTATCAAGCAGTAAGAAGTGTGTGTTTACTTTGAAAATCAGGTCTATTCAATGCATTAGGTGACCATTTTTCATTGTATATGTGTTGCTAAATATCATGTCAGGCTATTGGCTGCCCCACATCAATTACATATTCCTGTATCTCTGAAGATTATCACTGTTATACGTGAAACAGCAAAGATACAGAATTTTATTTTTGGTTGTTTTTGGATCAATAAATTATTAGCAACATCATATCTGGAAGCACCTTCCAAATTTAAGGACTTTTGCTGGTTATTGTTTAGATAAGTTTGGGTTCTTTAACTATTTAAATAAGAGAATTAACTATTGAAGTACTGAAAGGTATAAGTATCATTGTCATAAAGGCAGCTAAGGCAGGACAAACTGAGGTAGGAAAAAATGTGCTTCCTTCACTTATGCTTTTTTGGCTGAACAATACTACTGATGACTGTCAGGGCTTCAGCCTTGCTTTGGCCAAGTCCTTAGCTTTCCTAGATACACAGACTGGCTTGAAAATATGATTAATTTTAATAGTCCTTTACTACTTTTCCTTATATACCACATGAAAAACTAAGAGGCACAAAAGAACAAAGATGCTGAAGAAGTGATGTGCTCTCTGTTGCTCCACTGACTGTGCTGTTCCAGAGTTGGTAGAAACAAAAATCCATTACAAATTTCCTCATCATACTGGAACTTTTATATTATATATTAAAAACATCTTACGTGGGAACATTGTGTGTATCACAAAATACAGATTTTTTTTGCTTACAACTATTATTATGATGACACTAGTCATGACTGGGTAATGAAAAATGAATTGATCTTTTTATTTAAATGTAACAGACTACCCAAGAGTAGTCTAGTGTATCCAGTCATCATCACACTCACAGCAACTGGCACAGACAAAAGTAAAATACAGGAGGTATGCTGTGTAGTTTGTAATATGTGTAATAATTATTGTTTGATCTTTGGAATTTACATATTGAACTATGGAAGTTTTAAGCATGCTGGGAAATTTTTAATAATTTACTGAGTCTGCTGTCTTCTCTATCTTCTGCTAAGACAAGCTTGCTTTATACTGTGAATCTAATTATCTATACCTTGAAAAAATTGAACAACATATTGCTCACGTAGCAAATAATTCCTGATTTCATGTAATATCCTGGCATGGTTGAAAGCTAGACACTAGTCCCATGGATACCACTCACTGAGCCAAAATTTTTATTTGCAGAGTAATATATATCTCTGGGAGATAAACAGTTTGTTCATGCAAAGTAACTGGCTTAAGAGAATATAATTCAGCAGAGAACCTAGACAAAGATTTTTTTTAGCTTTCATGCAATGTGAGAACTGCAAACTTAGAGGAGTGAACACTCTCCAACTCAAATGAGAACACATTGGTACTCAAACAAGTACAAGGTCTGAATTAGAATGGATGTTTTCTGTGGTAGATAAGCTTCATTCAAAAGTGATGATGATCTGAACTTTCACAGAAAATATTGTGGTGAGGCTGCCAAAATTACACGGCAAATATGACATTGCAGTGTAATTATTACCATCCTTGATGGGGAGCTTATGCTTTTACCAGTGCATAAACTCATGGAATTGTTTCTTATATCACTGAAAAAATTAAGAGGAAAAATTCTGTATACAGCACTAATAGCAATACTTTTGATTTACCAAATATTCATTCTAGAAGCTATGTTTTTGCTCATTGGCAGTTTCTACATTTGTTCTACTCAATTTGTGGGCTAATTGTTCATCTTCTATCAAAGAGATCCATTAAAAAGACATGCTAGAGGATAAGAAAAGAGAAAGGTTATTAAAAAGATAATTACCCCTTTATAGAGAATATGATGTGGGTGTGTTTCTTATGGTCACCAGCAAATTTATTTTATAGCAATTCCTGAAGATATATGAAATACAAACTGACTGCATTGAACTCAGGACTGCAGCCAAAAAACCTTGGACACAAGACACCTTAATGAAGTGGAAGAAGTTTTGAAACACACACAGACTGCAGGATCAAACCTAAACAAGATACAAGGAGTGCATATTTAATTTTAACCCATTTTTGCATATCATTAAAAAGAAATTAAATTTATTACCAAAAGAAAAAGTTTCAAAAAAGCCCCAAACACTATTAAGATGTAAAATTTAAAATTTGCGGAAAATACTTGCTATTAATTTAAGTTCTGTGAAAGAATCCTTATTTTCTGAGGCTATTCAGTTAAATGGACTAGGTAACAGAACCATGCTTGTCTTCAGACTATGTCATTTCACTGCCCAAGAGTTCAGACTTTCCAGTTGCAGCCCTGCTAATGTGCACTTTAGAGAAGGACAAATAAGTGGCAAGGAGGAAATGAGTGTGCAGGGAGAGAACTCACACAGCAGAGGAAAGTTTTAGATCAAGTAAGCAGAAGTCATATAATCGAAATTAATTATCCAAGCTTTTCTCTTGGTCAAGTGTTTGGAGAGTTGGACTGGAAGTTCCAATATTCAGGGTATAAACTTCCAGCTCGGCTCTAGGGAAATGCGTGCTGAAGCTTATTAATTCTTCTGAAACAAACTGTTCCTAATAGGTTCTAGCTGTCAGAACTTCCCATGCTTTCTCTGAAAGTGTTTTAATTTCATATTCACAAGACTTCTCCCACGTTAGCAAGTGAAGCACAAAAATTTCAATCCACTTAAAACTCAATGCAGGAATCTGGAAGGCCCAAGAGAAAGAATTTTGCATCTCTCTTTTCAGAGCACAAAACCTTTAAAATGTGTAAATAAAGCTCCAATTAGGTTTACCATTCTAGAGGATAATGAGAAGTGCCCATCAAATATGCTACATTCTTAAAATGTTTTGATTTAGCAGGCAAAATTCAAACCACTGTAGTAGCTTCCAGAGTAAAACCTGATTGCACTTCCATGTCACACTCACAAAAAAGCAACCAAAAAAAAAAAAGGATCGACACCCCACCACCTCCCCAGCACACACATACACTCACACACGCACACACACAAACCATAAAGCTCTAATTGGAAAGCTTCCATCATCTGAGTACTTGCTTCCTGGCATACATGAAATGATCAGTGGGGAAAGCAGGGTCAATCGAGACAGACTGAGAGTGAAATTAAAATAATAAAATGTCTAAACATTTAACTGCAAATAGGAAATCTTTATACCCACCCACACCCTATTCTGTAGCATAAAACTAAGGCAACAATTATTCATATACCTCCAAGTAATTTGCAGGCTCCATACAAAAATCTCATTTAAAATAAGAAATTGCTATTTCTGCACATTTATTCTCCCCAAATGCTGGCTAATTGCTGCAATGGCCATTATAAAGAATAATTTTCGCTTAGTGAAAAAAAAAAAAAAGAGGAATGAAGAGAACATTTTCTGGTTTTGTTCCTCTGCGGAGGCTCTATTCAGCGAATCCTGAATGCACAGCGTTTCACTGCTACATTTATTATGCTGAGAGGTCAAGTATTACACAGCATCTTGTATTACGCTTTGCATGCTAAGTATTTCACTTCACAAATTGACCCTTCGGTGTACTTACTACATAATGCTCTAAAAACCTAGCTAAAACGCAGGACAATTAGCAATACTTTGGCTCACGCTTAACAATGGGGACACCAATGTAGGTGATTGCATTTACAGTGTTGCTTTCTTCACAAAACATTTTTGACACATTAAAGGTACTTTGAAATTGTGCAGTACCAGTCGCCTCTCTCGTGAATGGCTTTTCCAGCATGTACCGAGAGAAACAGTTACTGTAGTTTAGGGCTTAATTGAAAAGAATTCAGACACGGCCCTATGAAGCACAAATTAGAGAGATATTATATCATAAAAAGCTGTAATATCCATTTTCAGGCTTGTTCACCTGCCAAACAAAGTAGGATACGGCTTAAAAAAGGAACGGATCGGCAACTCGGGAGAGCGGGATGTTTGGGGAGGAGGAGGAGGAGGAGGAGGAGGAGGGCGGCCGACTGCGGAAGCAGCGCCAGGTGCGCCCGCCTCGGGGACACGGAGCCCCGGCCCGGCCGCGGCCCCGGCTGGGAGCGGGAGGCGCGGGATGTAGTGCCGGGCTTGGTGCGGGATGCAGCGCCGGGCTTGGTGCGGGATTCAGCGCCGGCTTTGGCGCCAGATCCTCCTGAACTACAACGGCGGCGGCGGCGCTCAGGGGAGCGCGGCCGGGGGCAGGGCGCCGCCGGGGAAACTCCCGGGGCAAGGAAAATGAAAGCACCCGAAATTGTTGATTTTTTTTTTTAACTATTATTATTTATAGCTGTAATCATGGAAACAAACAGAACCCTCCATTACCGCCGGCGGCTCGGCGCGTCCCCGTGCCTACCGCTTCCACCCCCAGTCCCCCCCTCCCCCCCGCCTGGCACTTCCCGAGAGCGGCAATTTCTTTTGGTTCATTGTGAGCAGAAAACAAACAAACATAAACTTATCGCCCCGAAAATTTTGTATTTCTCGTGTCAAGCTGCTAATAAAACGACATTAATGGATCAGCTCCGCGAAGTGTCTCTTCACGGCCTTTAAAGTATCTTTCGAGTGCTTCGGGGAAGCCGAGGCGGGCCCACTCCCCGCCGCCTCCGCCGCCCCTGCGTGGNAAGTGCTCTGGATTTTGGAAGGAAGTAGCTTTCCAGGACATTACTTGAAATATTGTGTGAGATTCTTAAATAATGTGGCACAATTCTTTGTGCATAATTTCAGGAGCTGGTCCAGTTTGGAGTTATTATTTTATTTGTACATTTGTTTATATTTTATTTTATTTTATTTTATTTTATTTTATTTTATTTTATTTTATTTTATTTTATTTTATTTTATTTTATTTTATTTTATTTTATTTTACTGTGAAGAAACGGAAAGCACAGCCGGGAGCGCGGGCAGCCCGGCAGCCCGGTGCGGTGCCCCGGCCGCGGTGCCACCGCTCTCTCCCGCCGCCGCCGCCGGGCTTCAGCCGTGCCCCGGCCGCGCTCCTCGGCGGCGACAGCGTGATCACCTTAGCGCGGCCGGGCGGAGGCCCGACAGGCACCGCTCTGACGGCTGGGCCAGGGCAACACCTCTCGGCCATCCCTTTCCTTCCCCCGCATGGGTGCCATTCCCTGCCGCAGGGCCTCTCGGCAGCCGCGGCCCTGCCTCGGGCAGACGAGCACACGCAGCAGCCATTTTGCTGCCTGAGGCAGGGCCCATACCTGCGGGCACCGCTGCCCTGTCTCGGGCAGAGCAGCACCTCACGGTGACCCATTTACCGCCGCCGGCAAGGGCGAGTGCCTTCGGGACACCATGACCAAGCCTCGAGGAGGGTGAGAGACATGAATAGGGGTTCCAGCTATCTCTGAGCTGATCCAGCTGATTAACAGAGTCCCAAACTTCTAATGTCGTGCACAGAAGAGTGTCCCCTCCCAACATACCCTTATCACTTAACTAAGTGTGCAGTGTGAGCTTGAATCACTGTCCAGGGCTAGAAGAGACTGCTGGAGGAGCTTAAAGGTAATTCCAGTTCAGTGTTTCCTGGGACACTCACTTTTGGACTGAGCTGCTGGGAGGGTGTGTGTAGAATNTTCGGGGAAGCCGAGGCGGGCCCACTCCCCGCCGCCTCCGCCGCCCCTGCGTGGGGCCGCCGCCCGCTGTGGGCACTCCCGCGCCGCTCACCGGGCGCTTCGTGGCCGCGTCCCGGTAAACGGCGATCCGCCGGGGTGACTCGTAATTCACCGGCTGCGCTCGCCGACAATACT
>VWZP01010904.1:558698-580940 GCA_013396995.1 Dicaeum eximium | reverse complement strand
TTTGCTGCCTGAGGCAGGGCCCATACCTGCGGGCACCGCTGCCCTGTCTCGGGCAGAGCAGCACCTCACGGTGACCCATTTACCGCCGCCGGCAAGGGCGAGTGCCTTCGGGACACCATGACCAAGCCTCGAGGAGGGTGAGAGACATGAATAGGGGTTCCAGCTATCTCTGAGCTGATCCAGCTGATTAACAGAGTCCCAAACTTCTAATGTCGTGCACAGAAGAGTGTCCCCTCCCAACATACCCTTATCACTTAACTGAGTGTGCAGTGTGAGCTTGAATCACTGTCCAGGGCTAGAAGAGACTGCTGGAGGAGCTTAAAGGTAATTCCAGTTCAGTGTTTCCTGGGACACTCACTTTTGGACTGAGCTGCTGGGAGGGTGTGTGTAGAATTTCCCTTTATTCTGCCCTGTACTACTCCTCTGCACCTGGAGGTGCCAGGAGAGCATCCTTGGGGCCAGCCCTGCACTGAACCTGTCTTTGGCCTGTGGGAAAGGCACATTGTTACTGTAGCTATATGATTTACTAACCAGACAATTTCTAAGGTTTACCAGGATATTTCTAACCAATTAATCTCTTCCTATTTGGTGGCATTTAACAACAGGGGAGAGAGAAAACACAGGTGTAACATAATTAAACTCCCTTTGACACACCTGGAGTGAGGTTTTTCCTGGGGTGTGCAGTGTATCTCCTGCCTGCTCTTTAGTCCATGCTCACAATAGTCTCTTCCTGCCTCCTTTGCAGCCAGTGATGAAAGGGTGAAGTCCAGTGTCAACACAACTGATGGAGAGAAGATTTTCACTGTGGCTTCCTGAAAAGATGGTGAATGGGTACCTCAGGCTGTGCCCCTGTGAAAATACATGCCCTCAAGAGGAACAACAAAGCCTGCTGTAAAGGAAGGCAATGCAGAATTGCAACACATCTGATGCCTCTTCTGTCGGTTTTTCTCAATCCACATATTCTTTTCCTTTCACCTTTTCCTCAAAGCCTGGCATCAGGTCTTTAGCACTGTCCTGGCAACACAAGTGGTGCTGAGATCATGGTATGAGGGAGAAGGACTAGTGACAGCAGGAAACTAAAGCTAAATGATGGGGAGGGAGGGGAATGCTGGGGGCAGGGAGCTGTTGGATGCATGTACAGTCTGGGCAGCACTATCCATCCTCCTGCAATCCCAGCTCCTGCTACTTCATGTGCTTAAGAGACATCCTGTAAATGATAAAGCGGAATGTTTCCTCTGAAGTGAACTGATAAAATAGCACATTTCAATGGAATATGGTTCCATCAGTGCTCCTCTGTCTTGCTCTTGAGACAGTCTTCATGCATAAAGTACTGTTGTTTGTGAAGAGCAAGAGCTTTGAGGGCTGACAGCAGCTGTAAACTGTAGTGGCCCTGCTTTAGCAAGTGCAAAGTCACATGTTTTCCTCTAGTAAGGGCTTTTCGGAGCTGCACATAGCAGTGAGTCATGCTTTTTTGTCATACTTAAGTTTGTGACAGCTCACTTCAGGTCAGGCAACTTGATACTTTCACATGAATGGTCTGTGTGGTTCAATTTTGGCTGTGCAAGTAGCATCTGACAGCCAACTTTCAGCACCTGCGAATAGCCATACCTGTCTTAACCCTAAATTAAATATTTTGGACAAATTATACAACTATAAAGAGCCAAACCTACAAGTCTGCCTGAAAAGTCCTTTCTCTGTGGGTAAATGATAGTAAGTGATGATGTGGAGGAGTGTGTGATATGTGTGATGATGAATTTCATACTCTGCTTAATTATAAATTAAGTACAAATTAGTGATATTCATTATGGCCACAGATTGCAGCTTTTTTGACTCATTCTTCTTAGTGTAATGTTAGGTAGAAAATTGCAAGTGAACAGCAGTTATGTGTTTCAGCAGTCAAAGCTGCTGAAAGCAAAAACCTGCTCTGCTGCTCATGCAGAAATAACCCAAAGTGCAGCAAACTGAGCTTTATGTTTGATATTTTTATGTATGGTACAGAATAGGTACTTGCAGAGACCTGCTGCAGGACTCTTGTTGGCAGGCCTATGTGGCATGCAATAATTCAGTGGGGTTTATAAAATGTTACATAGCTGACATTGACCAAAACAGGTTTTTCATGTGCCTTCCAGAGGAAAGCATTTTTCTGTAGCTCAGTTGATGCAACCTCACAGCTGATGGTATATCTGGTTTTTTATGGATGTCAGTATTTGATACTACATGAGTACACCTGTGTCACTCTGGTGCAGCCTATATCTCATTGCACCTTGTCTGTACTTTTGTCTCCCTTATTTTAAAGCAACAGTTGATATAAGAAAAAGAAGAATCACTTCAATATAGGTAAGGGTTGGCTTTCACCATGACAAGCTAGCTAAGCCAGCTGCAATAGCCACAACATGGTGTTGAACAGTTAAATGCCCCAGCGACACAGCACTTGACAGAATGATGCATGTGTTGATTAGTCTAGTGAAAAGTACTGTCTAATTGTACCATCAAGCTTGATGAAACCATAATGAAATATTTTTGAGAGACTTTTTTGTGTCTGCCATGGTAGAATTAAGTTTTAATGGATATGCAAGATAGGTGTATTCTGAACCTTATGTAGACTTATCTTTCTTTAGCCATTATGTTAATCTCAAACCAAACAAACTAAAGGAAGGAAAAATAGAGAAGGAAAAAATATCCAACAAAGAAATTCTAAGAAGGAAGAAGCTTCCAACGATCAGCAAATGTAAAAACATAGAGAATTAAGTATCATTGTACAATCAATCAAACTTCTATATTATGACTATATTGTTGGTTGCTAAGTTTGCAATTTTTATTTCTAAAGTATTTCAATTGCTTATAAAGAATTACACAGCTAATCAGTTAGAACTGACATACATTTTGGCTAAATACCTATAATTACAGTTGTTTCATACCTGAGCCCCTGTTACTGATGTTGTGTAACAAGCAGTCCTGATTGCTGACATCAGCCCACTTAATGTTCCTGCATTTATGTGATAATTAGATAAAATCAAATAAAGACTTTCTAGTAACTTCATAAAATGAAGTAAATATATTTACTGAGATTAGTGTAGATCTAAAATATTGTTTATGGTTTAATCTTTTTCTGAAAGTGAAAAGGAGCATGAAAATACGTAAGAGTTTTATCTAGGCAGTGTTACTTTATAAAAGTAACAGTGTGCAGGTCTGTGATATGTGAAGTTAAATTTGCAGAAATAACATCTTTAATTAGACCCACTATTTAGAAAAATAGAGACAACTCAAGGTTTTGTGCTTGGAAAGTCTCTGATTCTCCCAGGTCTGTCAGCTCTTGCTTGCATCCTTGGACCATCACTGCTACAACGTGAACATTACATGTTCATGTTGACCTAGAATATACAGAGAAGCAAACTAAGCTGCCCTTGTACATGAGCATTTGGAAATGATGGTCTGTTTAGAAATTGAGCTTCAAAGATATTCTAGAGCATCAGCTTATTCAGAAGACACTTCAGGTTAGAAAAACTGATTAAAAAAACCTTTGGTTAATCGGAGTAGCAGATTTGGATGGAGTTGTAGATCTTTTCCCCAAAGCATCAGTTATTCAGCACATGCTACAAGTAAAATGAATGGGTGGTGTACACGTCACAGAAAATCACTTTAAACGTTAGAGCAATAAAACCCCACTTGTTTACCCCAAGGTAAAATTCATTGTAGATCGGAGGGTCTGCAAAGGGAGTTTTTTCCTGCATTGACTTGAAACTGCAGATGTCCAGTGAGCATGAGCAAAGTGAATGCTCTGCAGCAGTCACTCCATGCCTAGTGGAAGCCAGAAGGAAGGAAGGTTTAGCCTTTGGCCATGCACCCCCAGGGTGACCACAGGAACAGTAGAGGCTTGGATTTTCTCTTTCTTTCTGTAGGCTAGACTCAGTCCTCCAACCTTTCTGTTCTCCCCTGTTCAATTCTTTATTTCATTGATTCTAAGTTAGTCCAAGTAAAGCTAGCATTACACACTCTGTGGTTGGATCCTGGCTTTGTGGATCAGTTTGCTCTTAAGCTTTTCTCAGTCTGAGTAATCTGCAGCACTGCTTCTTTCCTTGACATCTCTGACATATATCCTGACATATAACCCATCTGCTTTTCATCATTAATCCCTTTACAAAAATGGGTTCTTGATGGCCACCTGCCATAAGCCAGCAAGAGCAGCTTTGGCTTGCCAGACTTCTCATTAAAGTGAGTACCTCAAGCTCCAACTTTCCAGGCTCCACTTTATCACTTCCTAGGCATATGTAGCAGTAAGACAACACAAAGTTTGGAAAGATTTTGAAATCAGTCGCTCTTTACCTGGACAGACAACAATAACAAACTTTACAGGTGTTTCTTTACCTCCTCAGTCTGGTTTGTCCTCCACATTCAGGTAAGAGTGCCTCTGCAAAAATCTTTGTCTTTCCTATCCTGCCATCATAAGCTTTTCCCTGAACTGCAGAATTTTCCTTCTGTATATCTGTTTTATTTTCTTTCATCTGATCTTGCAGTTAAACAGAATCATTATGCTTTGGACGTATGCCCATCTGTTCTGCTCCAGCATCCTTTGTCTGTCTGCAAGTTACCTTCGAGTGACCCTGCAGTCTTTCAAACTGTGTGGTTTAAAAGCAGTCCTGTTAGCTCTTCTCTTTCAAATCCTTCAGAAAGGCTGGAAATAAGTGGTTTCAGCCATTCCATTTCTTGAAAATTAGTTTTGATTGTTTCTCAATAGTTGGATACATGGCAGAGCCATGATGAAAAATAGCCAATTCTGAAGCTTTTAAGATAAAACAATGGCATAGGAGTTTAATAAAATTAATTGGAATTTTTCATTATATACAGATTCTCCAGGTCATCACCTGGACATTTTCACATCTTGTGAAACTCCTACTATTTAGGTTTATTCAAAATTTCTGTTTCCTAGAATCATATGGCTACATGAAAATGTCATTTTTCATTTCTTCAGGAAATTCTTATATGAACATAACCGGAGAATGGCTTTGTTGGATCAGATCTAAATGATCAAGAATGCAGTGTTTGACAGTGTTCAATGGCAAGCTCTCAGAATCTAGTAGATAGGGGAAATACAGCATGATACTACCGTCTTTTCCCTTAGACATTTAAGAAATCAATGGTTTAATGATTTCCTGGGCAGAAACTTGCACTGAGGTCATGTTGTGGCTAGTAACCACATGAAGAGTTTAATTTCATAAATTTGTCTGAGATGTTTCAACCCCCTTGCACTTCTGGCCTGATAAAACCCTGCATCAATGAATTTCACAAAAAGATTATGCAGCATTTATTTTTGTTACTTTTCAACCTACTACTTCATCCTTTCACTAGATGCCCTCTTGTTCTTCCTTATTCACCTTCCTCATGTCATCCTTTACAGGTCTTCGTTTCCAAGCTGAAGAGTCTTAGTATAATAAACTAAGACTTGGTAAGAAACTATGTTGTCCTACTGATAATTCTGATCAGGTTTTCTATTTTTTTTTCCTGAATCCATTGTAACTTTATTTTGCTTTGTGGTGGCTCCACAGTAGGGCTATAGTCTAATGTGTGGCTGCAGTATGAATTTGTTCATTGACATGGAGATACTTTCTGCTTTCTTCTCTATCTCCCCCAGTAATCTCTAACATAACATGTTCCATATATGTCATTACTGACCATTGAGCTGATATTTTCAGAGGACTATACAAAAAGATGGCCAAAAGCTCCTTCCCTCACCACTGGTTAATTTAGAGCCTATCTTTGTGTATGTAGAGCTGTATGTAAAGGGGTTGTTTTTCTCCAGGTTTGTTACTTTGTATTCATCAACATTATGTTCAATAGTCATTTTAATGGCCACTTACTCAATGTGAGATCTTGAGATCTTTCTAAAAATCTCCATAATCAGTTCTAGTTTTGAGGAGTTTGAGTATCAGCAACAGTCTCTCTTTACTCACGGCACCCCCACTTTCTCATCATTTGTAAGTATTCTGGACAGAGTTTAGCTGGAATGCACTGGTAACCTACTTCCATATTTTTCATCAACATGGTAAAACCTATCCATTTATTCCTGTCCTTGAAGCAGAAAACCTACCCTCTTATGCTAGGACAGTTTAATTTCAGAGTCTTTGATGAAGAACTTTATAAAAAACTTCTTTTTTTTTTAATATCTACTATACACTGTGNCCCCAAATTAGTGCAGAAGTTGCTAACAGCTGTTTGCTTAGGGAAACTCTGGGGGAAACCAAACACTCAAATTTAGTAAGTGCATAAACAGGATTCTACACATGTATTAAAAATTGTTATCTTAAAGCCTGTTTTGTAACTTTTCAATGATTGGTGTTGGCAATGCAACTAATTGCATGTAATTGGTCATACTTTAGTATTTATTTCCTTTTCCCTTCTGTACAGCTTTTATTATGCATGGCTACTTGTAGTTACGGGGGAGGTGCCTCACTAAAAACCTGATTCACTGAAATAAACCCTAAGATTTACTCTGAAACTGAAGGGGATTTCTGTAGTTCCTAGGTTTTGCATTAGTGTGGTGCAGAAGGCAGAGTATCGGGCCCAGTAAGCCAAAGCCACTCTTCCTATGCAAAAAACTGAATTGTGTAAAATGCTATCATTAATAGGCACTCATAGTATTGGAGATAAATGTAAAGAGGGAAACTGTAAGCATACTTACAAATACAGAAGGCTTAACTTACCATTAATCCACAGTTGCCTTAATTGAATCAGAGGATGTGGGGTTACTGTGCTTCCAAAAGCACCAGGCAGTATAGCTGCTAACCACAGGAACCTTCCAGCAAGAGATTCTCTGTGGCCATAACAGGCTCCAGGTTTCCCATATATAATGTGCAACACTGAGTAAGATGGACAGAGTGAGGTGGTCTCAGTTACTCATACTGAATCACCAGTGAGAGTAGTCTATGTGCCATGCCATTGAGTCTTAGATATGAAAGTACTGATCCTGCCATTATTTTAGTAAGTGGAGGTGCAGAAATGTCATAAGAACTATAGCATGTATCTTTTAGAAGCAGTCCTGAAACTGGGGTATAGAAAATAGGAGGTTGTTTTCTTAGTGTTTGTGCCTTCTCTTCTATTGCTCTTGTATTACAGTTTAAATTATCAATATCTATACTTCAGTGCAGCTTCCTACTTTGATAGAGAAATGTACTTGACTCCCCACAGTTATTGCAATTGGAGGGGGATCTGATTAGGATGCTTTTCCTAATTAAGTGATATCACCTAAAGTGAGTTTCCCTACCATTGTCTCACTGCGGTGTAAAAATAACAACAGAGGAGAATCATTTGGTTATTTTATTTTCCTGATTAAAATGTCTTTACTAATTCAAATTTTACAGGGTAAAATTCCATCTTAATGAAAGACTGAGGGTCAGTTTTCTAACACAGCTAATTATGTGTCCTCATATCCCAATCACAGTTAGGGCTCAATTCCATTGAATTCAACAGCAGCACGTCTCAGTAGATCCATACATAAGGAGAAAGCCCAAGGTGGATACTCAGCCACCAGAGACCAAACAAAAGGTCCTTCAGAATGTTTTCTGCCTGCAGTCAAGCCTGAGAGAAAGATATATATCATGCCCCCCTCCAACCAAATACAGCATAAAAGTGAGTTTATACTCACTTTTCAGTGTTCCTGAACTTCTTTGACTTCAGCCAATTCCGTAAGGAATTTTCAATTTTTATGTTCCTGCTCTTGCAATAAACCACTCTTCCCAGGGGAAACATTTCTCAAGATTTTTCTCCCTTTCTGTACTCCTTTTAAAGGTGCATCTGAACCCATATTTGACCAAAACTCTGCTCTCCTGGTGCAGGTAGTTCCATTGAATTGGTTGGCCAAATAAAGAGGATTTGGAGCATCTTTCTGTACTTCATGTTTCTTGTTAGTAACTACAAATATGATAGATGACTTTGTATTTTATCAACACTTCCTCTTTGTTTCCCGGCCCTATTTAGGCATCTGTTCATTAGGTTGCATAGGAAATCTTTTTAAGACCTTAAAAGTTAAATAGGCATGGTCTTAAAAATATATTTCTCCCAGAATAAGAAATAGTTTATTATAGAAAAGAGTTGTTTTACTTTATAAAGATAGAAGTTAAATATATTAATTTGTATTAAAGAATTGCAGACATAGCCACTGGATCTGGTACCTGCAGTTCTTACAGCTGAATATCATATTTATGGAATTCTTTCCCAAAACATGTTTCAGGGTCAGGCCTGACTAGATAGATTTTCCAAATACATTATTGTATAATATTCATTCATTCATTTAGTGTTTGTTTACTTTTAACACTAAAGTATATGTTGCTTCAATCTTTCTCATAATTGAATGCACACTTTAAAAATCAGTTTTCTTTATATTAATATAAAAGTTGAAGCAGGATTTCGTATGGCTCATTCATTTCATTTTGACTAGGAGCATTCTGTAAAGAATATTTCATCCCTGTGCTGCTGTTTTCTGTGCCTTTGTGCCTGTGTGCTTAGCCACCAAGTAGTTTTCTTTCTTCTACTTCCTTCTCAGTACTGTTGTTTTTATTGATTCTATTACAATACGTAACACACAAAAGAGAAGATTAGGACGGAAAGATTTCCCCAGTCCATCAATAAATTTCCTAGGCTTCATTAGTGGTAATTTCGTGAAAAGACTTAGAGTTACATTTACATTATGTAAATAAAATGTATAATCCAAGGGATCAGCTCTTTCTCAGTCAATAATGCATACCAAAAATAATTCAGCTGAAGCCAGTGGCTTAAATTTGTACGAGAGTGCAGAAAACCAGGCTGGTGTACAAAATGGCAAATTCTTGTCACTTCTGCTTAGGCAAAAATCTAGAGAAAGACAGCTGTGAGAGTTTTGTCCAAATAAGAATTTTGATCCTCAGCCAAGGAGCATGAAGAAGACCAGAATTAAGTACCAGTATTTTCTAGATAGAAGTGTTTGATAGACTGCTTTGTGCTCATGATTTTTTTTTTCTTTTAAAGTTTTTCTTTTCAGTCGTACACAGCGCAGCAAATTCTCTCCATATTAGCAGAAGACAATTTTTCTGTTGAAAATTATGACAAATTAAGTGATTGCATTTTCTCTTTTAAAATTTCTCGCACATTATATCCTACTAGTGAGCCAAAGTCTAGTATCAACTTTCTGTAACTTCACAACTCCCTTTACAACTTTGTCTATCAAAAGGATTCAAATATTTTTACCTAAACCATTTGACCTTTCCCTGAGATATATTTGCTTTAAGAAACAATGAGTTCAGAGACAATTCTGTGACTACTTTAATACTCAAAGTCTGCACTGAGGCATTGACATTGTATTTACTTAAAAAATGGGGTCAGTAATGTGATTTTTCATTAGCCACTGATCATAAAATTGCCAATGTGTTAAGAACATTTGGAGTCTTTACAAGCAAAGTGTCTCATTCACAAATGTTTAATTGAAACATGAACATGAATGGCACAATTGTCCGGCTGGTCAGTTTTGAATATCTCCTGTAATAGATGCATTAAATAATTTGAAGATATGTGCTCTATTGCAGTAGTTTATTAAATACAAATGAGACTTCAGAGAAGCTAAAGAGCAGTCTTTGAAATTTCATTTACTTCTGCTTTCAATTCTTATTGAAAGGGGTTTGGGATTGTTTTTTACTGTTTGTTTCTTTCTTTTTTTCCCCCCCAAAAGCAATCAAACTAATGATACAGGGTAGTTTTCTTTTTAGTGTGAATCCTTGCATTCCCTCTTCCTAATTAATCCCACTGCCAAACCCCATTCACTTTTGTAATGAAGGTGGCCCCTTTTTGGTTGGGTCTGGTATTTACAGCTGAGGGGCAGAAAATGTCTCAGTACTACTTATTTGTTGTTACAACATGAAGAGCAACAGTGAACAAATAATAAATAATGTCTGAGGAAAACATGTTGCTAGGATTTAGAAAGTTCACAAAAAGAACTGTCTCACTTGGTATGGCTTTTTAGACAATTTTTTTTTGTGGCTTCTGCATTCTCTACTATGTATTCTCTACTTGTTTCAAAAAATTATTCTGAGTTTGGAAGCATTGCCTCTGACCTCAACAATAGTACATGTTTATAAATGTATACACAGTGAATACTAAATACCAGATTTTAAGGTAATAACTGTTAAAGCAAATACTGTATTCTGATATTTTAACTGATGTTAATCCATAGACAAGCCTTGGCATCCTTCACTCTGAAGTTATAGCCACTTTTTTGGAAAACATTTTAGACATTTCATCTCATCTGTTATGTAAAATGGGAAGCTGTTTAGTGCCCTTTTGAAATGCATGATGCAAGGAGTCTTAGCCTTTTAAATACATGCATTGCACAAATAAAATTGAATTACATAGATATAGTGCATTAAATAGGGTGCTTCTTCTTGGAAAGTTGTTGGCCTTATACAAGTTAACTCTGCACCCTCCTCTGGGCCAGAATATCAGTTGAATACGTGCAATAAGAAGAAAGATTAGATGCTAGTTAAAGGCATTAAGCAAAGTGTAGATGTTTAATACAGGTGACTCAGCTGTGCATTCTGTTAATATGGAAATAATTATTATAATGTAGCACTTCATTATTTATAATGCATTAAATGGAGATTTTTGTATGACACCTTTACAAATGATTCTGTTGCATAACAGATAACTGAAGCACACAAAAATTAAAATAAATACAGAAAGGCTAAAAGATCTTTAAAAAAGCAATATATATGATTTGATGATTAAGAACAGACATTAACACACACAAACAGAATTATAAACCACAGTGTTCAGTGTTTTAATCTCTGGTTTTATGGAAATTTTTAAAAATATCTTCTCTGATGCAGGAATACTGTCTGAAATAACTCCATAATTTGAATTGAAAAGCTATGTACTCTCTAGTTATTTTCTTTATGTAGAGTGTGGGAAATGTTTGTTCTAAAGCTCAGGTGAAGAACTGATGTAAGAAATGTTGTATAGCATTTCATGTTGACTGGAGCCAATTAACAGCGATGCTCCAGTGTTGTTCTTGGTTTTAAGCAGGAATACGCAGTACAATACCTTTTATTTTGCTGTTCAATAGATTTTTGCTTAAAACCAGATAAATTCAATATCCTTACAATTTTAACTGGTTTTTTTCTTTGAAAATTCTTTGTGAATATACTAGGGATATTTCCACTGGCATGTTACTTTTTATGTTTGAAAGTAAATGTAATTTGGTGAATTTGTGCCCTTCTCTAGGTACAGTGTATATGTGAAACATACTGCTTTGTGACTGCATTTCTAAATCAGAGCTGCATTTTTAAGGTAGATATACAAAGAAAGCAAGTTCAGACATAGAGAAAGCTGAAAGAAAATATTTTTTTCCCTTCTCTCATACACAAGATAACTTTGAATCAGAAGTAAATGCTGCTATCCTCTACATCCTACTTTTACCTCTGTTTATCTGTGGAGATACATACATTCAGGGAGTTACAAACTGGAATAATAAAAAGCTATTTCAGTGCTGTAAAAGTAGGCATTTTCTTATTTTGTAAATCAGGTTGTTTAAATATTAAGAATGTGTGGAATGTGTAAGAATTCATAATCTGTCTAGGTGGTGCCTCTGGAATTTTAATATCTAGAGATATACAGTGCAATGAGTTTTATTTAATATTAAAACAAACCACCACTTCTAAATAATTTGCTTTTAAACATCTCATGTTTCCCATTAGCTACATACACACAAAAGAAATCTCTGTAATTTTCATCTGACCGCTGATTTACCCATCACCTCTTCATGCCACTTTTCCAATTCTTTATCCTTGTTTCAAAAATGTGGTTTATTTTTCCTAGAAGGTTTCTTCATTCTTACCCATACTGACTCTAAGAAGTCAGAACAAGACATGAACCTAAACCCACAGGGTCTAAAACTATTCATTTGAAGATTTCAAGTTCAAGAACTTCAACTCTGCATCATATAGGAGCCTATCCCCAGTTTGCAATGGGAGCTCTATCTCCCACTTGGAATCTGCATCTTTTGAAGTTGTCCCTTGTGATCAGTCTGTGTTCACTGCTCTCACTGACCGTCTGGGGCATCAGATTCTCCTTATGCTAAGGAGTGCTGCAGGGACAGTAGTTGGCTAAAATATGCAAAAACAAACTCCAGAGTGCAAACACCAGAGTGAAGTCTTAGCTGTTGGATTGCAGAAGGAATCAATTCCAACTGAAATATTGTGTATATTTTATGCTGACAGCAGGTAGGACCTACCCTTTCTCTCCATCCGCTGCTATGCCCCTCAGACAACCATGACATATTCTTGGACCCCTATGAAATCACACTTCTATAAAGTGGAATTGGAGCTGAGAGGCCTCTTCAGGCTCAGGGTCAGTGAGAGTGTACTACATCTTTTGTTTCTGTTACGCTGCTCCTGCTGCTTCTGGGGATTTGAGAGCAAAGAGAATAAGGAGAGACTTGTGACTGAGATGTTAGCTGCACAGTTCAGCAGGCTATTTTCTTGTTCTCCCTCATGCTACAAATTTCCAGAAGATCATTGGGGCTGTTTCTTCTGCTCTCTCTAACCTGTTTTCTTCTTTTTGGGTAAAACTCTTCTCTCACTCTTTTTCCCTGGTTGAAGTTGGGCCTGTTTCTGGGGTTTAGACACTGCAGCCAGATGATTAAGCTCCCTTTAATCATCATCACCTTTGCAGTAGAAAGTAAGGATCATCGAAAACCCTGTGTGTGACAGTGGTCATCCACGCAATAGAAGAAAGCAGAAATCTGTGACAGTTCAGAGCACAGACGGTTTTTCAGTCTTTTTCATCTGCAGAAAAATACATACTGAAATTGCAACTTGTGGTAGGTTTCCACAGGGTTTAAGAAGAAAATAGATGCTGCTTGTAATAAATCAGTATTCAGTCACCTATTTACATTAAATGCCTTTCTATGGAATTAAGTATTCAAAAAGAAGAATTCTCTCCTTCATTACAACCAGTATATAGTCCAATTCTTCCATATCCTCCTGTCTCCTCTCTATTTCCTCTGGCTTTATGATTTTCCTTTGGGTTTCTTCTCTTCCTCTTTCTGTGCAGCCATTTGAGTTCCCATTATTACCATCTGCATTCACCTCCCCCATTGTCTCCTTCCTGTCATTACTTACTAAGATTTTGAAAACAAAGTAGCTAAAATTGAAATGTTTTCTGAAGGCAGTAACTTCATTGTTATGTTTATTCTTGGTTAACTCTGAGAGTTAGAGGTATCTGAATAATGTGACTGCAATTCCTGTACAGTCTGAATAAATTATCTGGGTCATTGAGATATATTACATAGGCCATATATCTAACATCTTAGGTCCCAAACCATGTACATTTTTTTTTAAATAACATTGGTCAGTAGTGTTTCACATTGAGAACAGATCATACTATTCCATTAGAAGGCACCAAGCTGGTTTTTTTTCTGAAGTATATTGGAAGTATTTTGGTGAAGCAAAGATTTCTAAAAGCAACCCTCAAATCTTATTTCAATTGTATTGTACTGGATATGAAGCTAGAATTGAAAAGGTAATCTGATTCTTAGCATAAAAGTGAAAACCATGTTTCAGATTAATTGAGATTTCTCCTTTTCTTGCCAGCCTTGTGTTTGAAGAAACCCTTTCACTTGAGGTGTTAAAGGCTTATTGGAGCAGCCTGCCAAAGTACATTCTTCAGCCCCAGTTAGCTCCTGATACACCAGCACGAACTGGCACTAGAGCTGACTCCTGTGCCCTCTCCCTCCCTCTTTCTCTGCAGAAACACTTAGACTGGAAACAGAGAAGATACATAGGGAGCAGAAAAGTGGGGCTGTGGCAGTGAGAAAGAGAAGTATTAAATCTAGTGAAAGACAGGTGGTAAAAGCTTTCTGGAGGCCTCTTCCTCTTGGGTCACATACCCAAAGAGCACAAATTAACTGTAGCTTGGATAGAGACAATGAAAAGTGGGTTCCCATGTGTTTCCATCATGTGACTGCTTTCTGTAGACAGACTGAAACTGTCTGGGAGCTTGTCTCAGGACTGAGTACGGAAACCCTGTAACAGCTGATCAACACCAGGCACTATGGATTTGTGGGGGATTTGGTGTGGACTTTTCAGTGGATATTAAGATTTCGGTACATTCATGTGCCTGTGTAATGGCAGTTTGTCTTGTTTAGTTGAGAAACCCATGTTCCTGAGACTGGAAAGACACCAGGACTTCACATGCTGTGAACTACAGGTGTATAGGATGGACTCATCAACATTGAGATGAGTTAGTAATGCCACTCCCTGAGAAAGGAGGTGGCTGGGATTGGCTTACTGGCTTGTTGAGACTTCACATGTGACAGATGACACAATAAGTACAGAGAAGCAATGTTTCTGTGTGTATTGAGCATTAACATAGAGACAGAACTACTTTTCTCCAACTGAAACTTTTGTTCCTATTCACTGTTCCGGAGTTTTATAAGGGTAAAAGCTTTGCAAACTTCTCTATACATCGAATTCAGGTTGGGTGTAGCATAGATGTACATGTCAGGTTATCAGTGTTACCTTTGCAATTGAGTGGTTAATGGTCTTGATCTCCAGTAATACCCCTTCTGATAAAGAGAGCACTGAGACCTTTCAAGGACAAAGAAGCTTTGTTGGTATAGGATTCCTCAGAGTTACTGAAACTGAGACAAGAAAGAGCCAGTGTGTATCTTCTGTCTTACTGCCTGCACACAGCAGGTGACTACATGTCACCCAGTAATTTCTACATCAAGGTTCTGTGCATGCTGCAGAAAGACATACACCTTCAATTTAAAGTGATAGAGAATCTATCATTCTTACACCTTCACTGTTAAAGATTTGCACCTTATTTCAGCTGGAGTCTGCCTAGCCTGAGCTTTCAGCTCTAAGGTGTCGTGTTTCTTTCTACTCAATTAACATGATGTTTGGTATAGGAAATCTTTTCCTTGTTACTGTATCACCTTAACCTCTTTGCTACTGCCCTGGAAAAACACACTTCATTGATTTCATACATAGGAAAAAAAACCACTTGTGTTCCATAAATAAATATAACTAAAATATCACTTCTGAACTGGGGTGGAAATGGAGTAAATAAGAGAGAACAAAAAGGAAGATACTGTTTGTGTTTGCAAAGATTTTTTTTTTTAAAAAACCCAATACTCCTAAGAGTATCATATAGGAAGAGAAAATAGTTTGGATTGTGGCACGTATTTTTGTTTCCATTTGCTACATGAAGTAAACAAGCAAGTGGTGATTCCTTCTATTATGAAAAGACTGATAAAATCTTATGGTTCTTTTTCTTCAGAGGACATACCAACTATTCAGGATAACATTTGTACTGCTCAAAATAGTGATGTATATCGCTCATGCTCTAAACTAGATAACACCAAAGAGGACATTAGAAAATAAGAGAAAACCTTTGGATCTTACAATATTGCTTACTGACCCAACAGGAAAAACATTGTTTCTCCAGGTTGCTCCAATTTCTGCAGCTTCTAGAAAAAAGGTTGCATTACACACTGCATGAACATCATGATGGAACTGATTCTAAGATAAAAAGTACTGTGAGAAAGAGGAACTCTAACTTTAATATAACACCACAAAAGAAGCTGTGCTATGTAGCCTGCCTCTTTAAGATCTCAGGAAAAGTGAGACTCGAACAGCCAAATGTGAATCGTCATGGTTCAAAGGTGTTGATATTCCTGATACACCCAGATGCACCTGAGTGAAAGTTTTCTTTCCTGTCCCTGCAGTATTACCAGGATTTTTGTCTAAGCTGTAATAGCCTCATACACCTCCGTGAGCCTTACGCCTTCATTAGAGTCTAGGTTTTATTGGTGCAGTGCTCTACTGGAAACAAGTGGCAGAAGTTTTCCTCACTTCAGTCAATGAAGATTAGCAGAGAACTTCCAGAATACACCATCTTGTTTTTCCTATTCCTCCAAGCCTTGGTACTATGTATATTACAGTGCAAGTTCTTCATTGCCAAGCAGACTCTGGATCATTCACTTTTCTTTCTGACTATTTTGGAATAGGCTGGCCTGAATGAGACAAGGCACCCAGAAAGAATGTGACTGCAAAGACATTTTTGAAACCTGTTGTTTTCTTTAGAGACGTTTCATTTCATTGCTCTGGGCACATTATCTTAAAACAATCAATAATAAAGATTGCATTGATGGTATATTGAAAAGTCAAGGATTACAAATAATGTGTTTCCATTATTTATATTGCTAGAGGACATGTTAGTCCTGCAACTTATGTCTTACACAGCAGTCTTGACATCTGGACTTCACTTAACTAAATTGTTAGATAAGAGAAGCAGGAAAAAAATACTGAAACGCTTTTGTCACAGAGGTCTTCCTTTCTACAGACAAATTCCTCACTGTTTCATAAGAAATCCCAGTGCATCGAATCTGTAAGCCAAAACTGGATGCATCAGGTTTTACTCCAGAATAGATCTGTCCAAGTGACAACTGCCCTAGGGAAAAAAAAAAAAAAAAAAAAAAAAAAAAAAAAAAGCACACAAAAACTCATAATTTGACTTCTTGACTTCTTCACTTGAATGTACCTGTAACACAGAGGACTTCAGAATAAAACAAAATTTTGAAAAATAACTCCATAAAAAGTGTTGTTCTGTGTGCAGCTGTGTTGAGGATTTTCAACTGGCTGTTACTGGCTTCTGCAACAGTCAAATCTCTTTTCACCTCTGAGCTTCCCAAAAATACTCACTAAAGGAATAACATAATTACATCTTTAGAAGTGAAGAAAGCTTTTCCATTAATTTCAGCACAAGGAAAACAAGGCCACTTCTGCATGTTTTGAAGGCCTTTCTTGAACTTCTTTACGGATCTTTTTGATAACACTGGGTCCACCCTTTCTCTAGTTGGAAAGATTTCCTCCACATCCTCGGAAGTTGTTGGTTGCAGGTCGTATTTCACTTTCCATATCAAAAGAGCCTGCTGGTATGCCTCTTAGCATAGAGACTTATCACTTAAGACCCCTTTGCTCCCTCCTCGATTTCAGCACATAACTTTTCTGTGTTACTGTGTTGTAAAACCTGTTCTTCCTCAATGAAGTGTCAAATCATCCAAATAGACTGAACTGAGCTCACTTGCCTACAGTCTGATCAGCTGCCTCCTATTTCTAATAAAGTCTGGAGTCTTTTGGAGAACAGGATGCCATGCTGGGTTTGCAGAGCTTTGTACATGCTAGCATTGCTCTGGCTTGTTTCTTCCTGCTTGCTCTCCATTCTTACAGCAGCCTCTCTCATTACCCTAATCCTGTGTGAGATAATGCTAGAAGAAAATGCTTGATTCTCTCTAGTTTTTTCCTTTTCTATAAGCATTTCTCAATACAGGCATGTTGCAAGAAGTGTCACCTCTACCTCCTAGCTTTAGTCTCTCCTTTATTGCTTCTCTAGTTCTTGGCTCTGTCTCAAGCAAGGATAGTACTGAAACTGTCCATTTCTTTTGTCAAAGTAGAACCTTTGCTGTATTTAATTTGCCATAAGTCCAGATCTTTCTGCCTTCTTTGAATAAGCCACACACACAAAATCACAGGTGCTGCAAGCAGAGGAAGGAGGAGCAACAGCAGAGATACAGGGTTGTTCTTGGACTGATACCCAAAAAAGTCTTGTCATTCAAATTTGTTCAGCTCTGCTCAAGCCTAATGTAAAACAGATTAAGCTGTGTCCTGAGTTACTTTCATCTGTTTAACAATCTTTTAAGGCAAGAATTGCCGATTGTTTCAAGAAGAAAATATTTTTGCCTGCATGACACCATTTTAATAAGAATAATTTTTTTTAGCATTAAAATCAGTTGGTTTGGAGCATCCTACAATCTGCAGAGAGTGTTGTTGAATTCTACTATTTTATTTTCTTAGAGCACTGATTATTTGGTGAATGTCTCCTATAATGTGGAGACATTATAGGAAAGGTCTGAAAAGCACTTTATTTTGCAGAAATGTATATAGGTCCTTCCCAGCAAATATCAAGTTTTGTTAGGCAAAATTGTGTCTGTGGCTATTGGGCTGAAAGCAAAAGACAAACTTGGTAAATCATGGCAGGTCCAAGGAAGTAGTAAAAATCTGAGGTTTAAAAATAATCCTACAAGAAAGAAAGATTAGGCTGATATCCCTCTAACAGCCCTGAAACAAAGTTTTTAAAGTGATAATGCCAGACTAACGCTCCCTGTAAGGAAATTTTAAGGGCAAATGGAGCAAGCCTAGCAGCACAGTTATGGAGCAGGGTACACATGAGAACTCCTGCTCTCCAGCACTTCATTCCACACTCAACATCACAGCAAAGGCTACTCAGAGGGTAACTCGCTCATTTTTAGAAAGGTGACAAACTACTTCAGCAATCACCATCGGGCTGAAGTGTTCTGAGCAGTACAGGTTGATGGGGCTGAAAGATGCAGATAGTGTGATTATTTTTTACTATTACTACTTATTAGACTTCCGAGGGAAGAGAATGACAAAAGAGCAGTGAGTTATTGGTATCACTGCCTGTGGGTTATTGTGGGTTGTGAGAGGTGATAGAGAGCTGTTTGCTGTCACCGAGGAAATGCAGGATAAATTTAGGAAGAGCAATATCATTGCACCTGACCGGGTCAAGGTTATAATGGTGGCTGTTGGGCATGTGCTGATGCTATTAAACCTCTATTAGCATGGGAGGGCTTGATCCTATTCTGCTGAGAGCTGGAGGAGGTCTCTCATCGTAACTTCAGCAGGAAAAGGATCGGGCCCTGACGGTGTACCCATGGCAAATATTTCTCTCACACGGGGAGAAAAAAATTGTCCCCAGATTGTAAACAGAATAACCCCAAATTTTAAAGCCTTTTGAAAAGTTTCGAGTTTAATTCACAGAGATTTGATAAAGACCTTTCGAGAAGTCTTAAGGATCGGGGGGTTGGGGGGGGTGGGGAGAAAAGAGGAAAAAAAAAAGAAGAAAGGAATGAGAGGATGGCACTTGAAAACCGTAATTATGTGAATGTCAGTAGTAAAAGCATCCTTCTCGGGCTGTCCATATGAAACCCGCACACAAATAGAAACTTGTCATACGAGCGAGGAAAGGACCCCTGTGAGTGTGTGTTTTTCCCGTTTCACCAGTTTACAGGCTGGCAGGCAAAGTCCCGGGCGGCGGCAGGCAGGTGGCGCGGTTAGGTGTCGCTTTGCTCTCGGGAAGCCGCGTGCGGGGGGCACTGCTCGGGCTGCCCGCCCGTGTCCGTGCCAGCCACGGCGGGGCGGGGGTGGGCAGCGGGACATCCCCTCGGGAACCCACCCAGCCCGGCCTCCGCGAACGCCCACAGCCACCACCGGGACCGCTTTAAAGCCAGCGAGCCCTGGGCCCGATCCCGGGGATGGTTCACCCCCTCCCGCCCCGAGCTTTTCCCGTTCAGGCAGAGGGGTCCGGCCCAGGGGCAAGCCGCTGCTCCTGCCGGCTCCTAGAAGAAAGGGATGCAGCAGGCATCTTCTCCCCTCCGCGTCGCAAGGAATTTCAGCTTGTTTTTTCTTTCCTGGTGTTTCCTATTCATTTTCGCCCGGGAAACCCGAAGAGTGCTTTGCACTCCAAGCCGCCGAGCGATGGGGCGGTGAGGATAACGTTCAGGGGTTGAAAAACTTAGCTATTGCCTGGAGAATATCACTTAAAAACTGCTCCGAAATATTCTGTAGCTCTTTAATTGAAGTAAACAAAGTGCAATAAATTCTAACTCAAATATGATTGCACTGAGATTAAGCTCTAATTGCTTAAGGCTCAGGTGGAATCTGCAGGCTAAAGCCTATAAGAACAATCTGAATTTCACAATCATTCTGTCAAAAGCAAAGAGATGAGAGCCCACACGCTTCCTAACAAGTCATTTTTAACAGTTACAAGCTCCTTACAAAGACCACACAGGGAGTCTAAGAGATGCAAATCTAATCCCTGGTCATTCTGCAGGCCTTCAACAAAGATGTACTAAAGCCTAATAGAAAAGAAATCAGTTCTCTGTCACCAGCTCCTACTAAAATCTATTAGAGAAAGTACGGATCTTGTATTTACAGCAGTTCCTTTTAAAGGTTAAGGACAAGTACATATAAAAGGTATAATTTTTTAAAATGTGAAATATTTAATGAAATCCATCATCTGCTCTCCTTTATTTCTGAAGATGCTTTGGTATTTAGTTTGTATTCATTGACCATAAGAATTATCCATCTCTTTGTTCTTTGAAATATTAGCAACAGATTTTTTTTTTCTTTTAATGTTAGTCATTTGGACGAGTGCCGTTCTGCTTTTTTTTTTTTTTTTTTTTTTTTTTTTTTTTTTTTTTTTCCCGGTTCCCTCATTTAAAAACCCGTGCAGGGACCTTAAAACAACGGTTGGTATCTTTTCAAAATACCTTGGAACATCTCTATCCCATCGATAGTTTGACTACTGTCCAGGAGTGAATATTTAAATCAAACGAATATGTAAATAAAGAAGAATAAAAAGTCTCTCTGCGCTTTGGCAAACGATACACAGAAATACACAGCCTTTTCTATGATCCTCTGATAAGTTTTGGGTTTAATGACCTTTTTTCCCGCCTCATAACTCTCTGTATACTGAATTAACCCTATCTCCCGGCAAATCTCACCCTGATTTAGTGAGGCTCTCTATTGTACGTTTGAATAACTCAAGACTGAAATAAACGCTTTTCTACATGAACACACTCTTGCTAAGACGCATCTACGCACACCTTAGTATGTTTGCCTACATCTTTTTTTGCAGAAGGTCTGCATTAACACGAGACACACACATACACTTGTAGCACTACTAATTTTTAGGTCACTTCTGTTCCTAAAACGCTCGCCTGTTCCTTTGCCGAAGCGCGGTGGACATGGGGGTGGGAGTACTTCTTAAATTACAACTGGAATAAGAGACTGTAAAAACACGCGATGAATCTGGGGGTAGCGTGTCTTTCTAAGTCGGGACTGTTAGCAATGTGGATAAAGTTTTGACCCCCAGTATATCCCTGTATTTTGGTCACATACACACACACACACGCACACAGGCACAAAGAAGTAAACTGTTCTTTAGGAATTATGTAAAAAATTTAATCGGATCGGAGTCGTTTCCCTGTTCTGCTGAGAGCCCTGGAATGTTTTTCCTAGGTGATGAGAAATTCGGCGCGATTCAACTGGGTAGCTTGAGTAGAGGAGAAAAACACGTGGGGCCAAAATCTGCTCCTGGCTCCCCATGATTATCACATATCTTTTGGTGGGACAAGTCGCGTGGATAAAACCACCGGTGTTTGTGCTGAGAAATAACTTTTCCTAAGACGAGTTGGTCCTTTTTCTTTCTCCTTTTTCGCACCCCATACCCACTTCCCCACACCGTGGTTTTCGTGGGTGAATCAGCTGCAGCCACTGGGCAGGGGGAAAGAAGCTCTCGCTTGGAAACAGCCGCGAAGCCCAGCTTGGGCACAGCCAGGGGTAATCCCTGCCGAGCGCTGCGGCTCGGAGCCCCGCGGCGCCCCTCGCTCGCCCACTCCGACGGTCCCTTCCTTCTAGAAATTGGCCAGCAGCTTCCCCCCACGACCAAATTTCTATCATGAATGTGCAGCCAGCCCGGAGAAGCTCCCTGTTCCCGTTGCTCGGCTGGTCATGGGACGGATCCCACGAGTGAACAGTGCCCAGCGGTTTTTTTGGTTTGTTTTTTGTTTTTTGTTTTTTTTTTTTTTGGGAGAGGGACAGGACAGAACAGGTTTGTCACTGTGAAACCTCGGGCCGGGGAGGACGCTCTTCAAAGCACAGAGCGCAGCCTTTCGGGGCCTCCAGCACCCGGCCCCTTGCCGGGCTGTTTGGCCCGAGTCCTAATTAGGGCTCAGGCCTAAAGAGCTGGCGCGGAGGGAGGAATGTGGGTCTTCCTTGGCGGGCTGGGGTAAGCAAAGTAAAATTCCCAGTGGAGAGAAGTTTCCCGGCTCTTTATTGCACGGGAGAAGGAGGGGCTGCAGGTCGCAGGGAACGGAGTGAGAAGGGGCTGGGTGAGCAGCAGGTCCCGGAGCTCTGTCCGGAGCTGCCCATCCCGTGGATCCAGCCGGCGGGAGGGCGCCGGGCCCGCCGCGCCCCGGGACGGGTCCCGGTGCTCTGCACAAATCCACCTGTCATCCTGTCAGTGTGTGTGTGTGTGGCTGGCAAGTCAGTAATAACAGTTGGTGCCTCTTGTAGGGCTAATTCATATTTCTACGACGTTGCCTTATTTATTCAAATATTTATTTATTTACCATATCCG
>VWZP01010904.1:502536-545421 GCA_013396995.1 Dicaeum eximium | reverse complement strand
CTCTTTCTGCGCGTATTTTTGAATATGGTCTTTGGTTTTGTTCCTACACAGAGAGAGAGAGAGACTCGACCTTGCCTTAGTGGTTTGGTTGCTTGGGGTTTGTGGTTGTTTTTTTTCACCCCGAATTTCTCAGACACTCCATCCCCATCCCTCTTTCATGAGCCTTTAAAAGAAGGGGATGCATGGAAGGAAAAAAATTAAATACTGCAGGATCCACCAAAACGGCGGCTTGGTCGGCTTTAATCAGAGACGAAAGGCGGCAAGTGACCGCACAATTCGTGGGGCAGGAGCAGCGACTCCGTTCGCATCCCCCGAGCGCGAGGTGGGGCAGCTGGGCAGGCCCAGGGGCAGCTCCGGCGGGAGCGGGGAGCGGGGAGCGCCGGCCACAGCTTATTTATCCTCTCACTCGGATGAGCGCAGGTTAAATCGCCTCCGAAACATCGCTCGGTTAGGTTATCCAGAGCGAGTCGGGCCGTGGCTCTTCCCTTAGAGGGAAGCTAATGCAGAGCGCTGCGTTCACCTTTGCTGGGAAGCGGGGGAAACTCTCCTGTTCACGTCTGACCGCGGAGTTAGGAGCACCTCGGTGCGCGTACAGGCACAGCTACGTCTGGCTACTTTATAGCCCGGCTCGATCCACGCGGTGTAAAGGAAACAGGTCAGCCTCTGCACCTGCTTTCCCGCCCCAAATGAGCCAGAACGGGGCGAGTCAGACCATGGACAAGGGGTGAGAAAACTTCTTCGCTGCTGTCGTCTCCCTTCACTCTCCCTTTTCTTTCGAACCCTCCACAGGAGTTTCGTCTGCCAGAAACGGTTGCTCCCAGCTTCCGGGGAGGGTGGCCGTCCCGACAGAACCCTGCCTAGGCTGCCTTTAGCCAAATGTTCGTTTACCTGGTGATGCTGCTTAGTAAAACACTCGAGTTAAAAAGAAATGCTAAGGAGGAGAGCAAGGAAGATGAGATGCGTTCTGCCTGGTGGAAGCATTTTCATGAGAAAGGCACGGTTTTCACCCCGTGTTTGCAGAAATGCGGCTACACGGGCGTCCCTTCAATAGCTTCTGACCCCACACAATCCTTTTGATAACACTCGAGAGGTGGAAGAATGGGAGACTTTGTCAATCAAATGGTGCCAATCCCAATGGAAACGGTGCCACCAAGACCGCAGAGCGTTTCCTCATCAACTGGATTGCGGGGGCTGGGAACTCAAGAATCAGCTTTTGAAAGTGCGCACAGGGCTCTCCAAAGACAACAATGTCTTTTTTATACGAGCTGCTGTGCCTCCCCAAGGGGAATCAAATATGTTCGGCCAGGCAGAGCTCGGAGGGCTCGGAGGGCAGAGGGTAAGGGTCCCACGCAAACCGCACGCAAATTCTTTCTCAACAAGAAAGACACTTTCTAGGTGTAACTTTTTGATACAAAGCCATGAGGCGCTCCGTGCTCCCTCTGGATCAGTTCACGGGTGCACGTCTGGCTGCACCCCCAGGTCAGCCCTGCCGCCCCCGCTCCCAGCGCCGACCCTGCCATCCCGCAGCCGGACATCCCGCCCTGTCGCGGGAGCAGCGCTCTGCGGCGGGGCCAGCCGCTCCTACACAGGTCCGAGTTAGAGGTGGCAAGCGCAGATCTGTGACCGAGCTCTTTCTTGGCGTCCGGTCATCAGTATAAGTCTAACACACCCACAGAGAGATGTAAATGACCACCTGGAAAAATGGCCCCACGAGGCAGCTTGCCGCAACTCGCCCCTCTCGACCCACCCTGAACGAGCTCATAGAAACCTCATCTGATTGCTCGTGCACGTCGGTGTAATACACCCTCTGTGTCCCCATGCTCCCCAGAACGGAAGAAATGCCCAGCACACCTAAGCCGGGAGCGGAGGTTTCCCTAGTGATAGTGTAGGGCGGACTCGTGTTTCTGCCGGCCGCGGGCAGGGCTCTGGGAGCCGCTCCCCGCCTGGAAAGCACATGCTTGGGCGTGTAAGAGAGCAGGAGTCCTCCCAGAGACGCACCCTGCGAGCGCTACCTAGGCTCGGAGCGCTCTGGGTGTGCGTGCGGGGGGAAACGCCTGTTGTGGCTCTTGGGGACAATTCCTCGCCGTGGGAAAGCCCCCCTGCCCTGGTTATCTCGTTAGGGTGGGAGAAGCCCCTCAGTACATCGGTCGAAACCTCTCCCCCTGACGTGGGAACCTAAGGGAAGCAGCCAGACCACCAAAGGCTAAAGCGAAAATCCTCACCCCTCCGCAGAGCACGCACAGCTGCTCCTCCAGCTGCCCAGGGCGTGGAGCATCTCGCAGCTGGGGGTTCTCGGGGCCCCTTCGCCACCGGTCCCTGGCGGCCCCACTCGCAGAGCTCTGCGCGTTGCCTCCGCTCAGCTCTTTTCTCTCCTTCCCCAGTTGCTGCAGGACGGCTGAGCCCTCCTGCCCTCGTCCTCGACACCCTCCCCGTCCTTTCCTTGGCCGGGCCGTTCCCGGCCAAGAGGGCCAGGGTGGGGCCAGGTACGGGGTGCCAGGGCAGGGCTCCGGAGCCGCGGCGGCGGGCGGAGGGCGGCGGGGCCGCGGGCACGCCTCGGCCCGCATCCACACCGCGCCCCTCCGGCTGCCCGGCCCCGTGGGGACCCGCGAGAAAGGGCTGCTTGCAGGCACGGCTGCCCCGCTAGTCTCGGGTGGGTAGCAGCATCACCCGCCCCGATGTGTGAACTGCTGTCTGATCGCCTCGTCCGATACCATCAGCAGTCAGTACAAACCCTCCACACCTGGCTTTCTTAGTGTCAGTAGACTGTCACTGCCGCAACAGTGTCAGCACGCAGATACAGGACTTATTGTTGCCCTGAAGCGCTTTTGATACACCCTAGAGTATGCGGAGGACTACTTGGAGGTGTTTGTTGCGACAATTTGCTAAAAGTTAGTCTGTAGAGATGGTTAAAAATTTAAGCACGTTTTATTTAGGTATAAAATACTTTAAATCGGTATATACCTACAAACAGAAACCCGCCGGGATATATATATATATGTATCTTTATCTGCTTTCAGGTGCAGCTATTGGTATATTACATTGTCTATCTTAGGAGTTATGCGCTTTTGTGTGTGTTCCCAGGCATGCCTACACACACACACACACACACACACACACACCCACAGGCGTGGGGGTGCATACCTCCGGCAGCGGGTATGCATGAGTATATATTTACGCATACATTCACAGTCCTCAACCCTGTCGTCTCTTAAGTGTTTCAAAAAGGAACTCAGCTTTTAAGTGGGTCACCTCGCCGCCCTCCCTTCCCCTTCCCTCGCCCAGGCCTGCGGCCGCGCCGGCGCCGGGAGAAGGGGCTCTCGGCTCCCGGCTGGGGTTGGACGCGGAGGCGACGGACACGGACGTGCCTGTGTGCGCGGAGTGGAGGGGCGGGCTGGGGGTCGCCCCCGGCAGTTTGATTTACCGCAGACCTGCTCCCTCTCAGCGTGGCTGGCGGCGGGCGGCGCGGGGCTCGGTGCTCGCTGCCCCCCGGTTGGTCTCGGAGCCCGCCCCGTGCCTCCGGACCGCCCCGCCGAGGGCCGAGGGCGGCTGCAGCGTGCCCTGTGCGCGCTGCGGGGCGGGGGCTCCGCGCCCTCCCGCGCCCGCCGGGAGTACGCGCGCTGCTGGACAGGCGACCTTTCCCCCTCGACCCTACCCTGGGGGTAACCAAAGCTCCCTTTTATTTCCAGTGTCACTTCGGAGTTTGCCTTTTGTTCCCCGATACCTCTCGCTTCCAGGGATACGGGTGGCTCCCCGCTGGCTCGGGGAAGGGCTAGCGGTTGCAAAGATATCTCATTTAAAAACGACAATGGAGTGCTTTCCACCAGCCCGTGTGGTGCCCGAGCTTTATTTTCGTGCCGGGGAGAATGGAATTGTTTGTTTTGCTTTTGTTTTCGCGGCAAAACTCGAGGGCAAGGTACAGGAGAGCCGATAGGAGCCCCGGCCCTTCCTCGTTGCCCCTGGGTGCCCAGCAGGGCCACCCAGCCGAGGGCGGACACATACGGTGTTTGACCACGGCAGCACGAGATCCTGCGCAAACGGCGCGGCTTCAGGCGGATCTGTCCGCGGATCCCCGCTGCCACTGATTCCGGCTCTGGTTATTGCCCCCAAATTCTTTTCTGCCTCTCCTCTACTCCCCCGTCTGCGGCTCGACCTGAGCTCCCGCAGTGGCTTTAATTCGGAAAGAAGCTGCCACCTGTCACATCGGGCACTTGACATTTTTGTCTGGCAGGGGCCAGCAGTGCAAGGTGGGCGCTGCAGGCGTTGCCAGCCGTGCTGAGGGCGCACCGGGCCGGAGGGACCCGCAGAGCCTCCCTCCGCTGGCCGCCGGGGAAAGCGCAGCGGGGCCTGGCCCCGAAGGCTGCCGCTCACCTGGGCCTAGAGACTTGCTGCTGCTGCTGCTGCTGAAATGTCACCCTAGCCGAGGCAAAATCGTATAAATGAGCAAACAGAACGGGAATTTGCTCAGTCGCCCTTGGGATGTAATTATATGGATATTCCTCTGTTTTCACTGTGCATTTCTCCAAATCTAGGGGGAAGGATTAGCTTCTTTTACTGCTGCTGCAGCTCCTCCACAACACCTTCCCATAGAGGTAGCTCTGCCTCTGAGTAAGATTCTTCCCCCTCGCTGGGGAAAGTGAAATTTGCCTGTTCCTGGATCAAGAGGGACTGGTGAATAATTTGTGCCTGTTCCAAGAGCTTGCTTTAGAGCAGCACAGTCGAACAGTTTCAGATTGTGTTCTTGCTAGTTGATGGTCATGTACAAAAGATTCTCACTCAAAACTGCCTCTCGCTCTCACTGCCTTTTGGGAGTGACTCTGCCTCTTCCCCAGCTGCTTCCTACCTTCTGAACTTGTAGCCCATGAATCCATCCCATGAGGGCAGCTCTCAGGCCCTGCTCTGCAGGAGCAGCCCAATTGCCCCACACTCTTCTCTGAGTGTGGGAACTGAAGATGCAAGGGCCAGCCAGGGCTGAAGCCCTTGGAGGTAGAGCTGACATGAATCAGTGAGCTGCCCTGTAGGGCCAGGGTGACCTAACTGCCCACTCAGAGCGGTAGGTGGTTTGTTTATTTGTCATGTGAGCCTTAAAAATCAACATTTCCCAAGTCTTAAAAAACCCAACTAACCAACCAAGCAACCAACCAACCAAAAAAACAATCAGTATTCACCCTGCCTTGATTTTCTTCTGTTCCTTTCCTGGAAGAGAGGACACAGAAATCTAAGCAAAGAGCCAATTTGAAGCCCTCCATTTCAGGAGCCCAAGGGCAAACTTAGGGATGTTTCAGAAGCCCATTTTTCATTTCATGGGAACCAGTGTCTCTGGGAAGATCATGCCCTCAGTCTGGCTAGTACAACTGGTAGGTCTAGTTAAAAGCTGATGTAAAAAGCTGCAGCACAAAGGATGCCATTTGTAGCTAAACTCAACAATGAACTTTATTGGTCCTACTACCAAACCCACTAACAAAGCTCTACACTCTGCAGCATTGTTTGTGGGGCTGGGTTTTGTTAACCAATTACTGATGTCTGTATATGGCCCAGGCTGCTGATTTAACAGGTGCATTCCTCTTGCCAGGAAAGGGTTCAGTTCACTTACCAGTTTCAGCTAGTTCAGTTTCAAATACCAGTCTTTCAAGTGTTTCCTGCTGTAAACAGGGTCTCAAAAGTTTACTGTAAAATGGGATGGATATATGCATGGCATACATGTCAGGAAAGGCTCTTCCTGAGCCATGAGACCTGCACCAGGAATTTGACAACTCTGACAACAGCTCCCACCATCTCTAAGTCTATAGGTCAGGCGTCTTGAACCAGATCAGGTTCCATCAGCAGGACTACCCTGCAATACTCCATCTTTCAAAGAGTCTGCTCTAAAAGCAGTGCATGTGGCTGGCTCAGTCCAGCACCAGTGGCACCTGTGTTGTCATACATAGCAGAGTTTCTGTATTTTACACAAGAAATGGAAACGGGGGATAGTGAGTTACAACTGTTTGCAGCACCTAATTACTTCTGGGACAAATGGGTGTCTGTGTTTTTCTGTAACTTCATGCACCCCATATCTTTGCTCAAACATTGTAATTTTCGCTCTGCCAAATACATTTGTTTATATGAATTGCACAGTGTAAAATATAGGATATTTTTCTTGCCAAGGAAGATGAAGCAACAGGTTCATCCAAATGTTTCATCTTTTCCGTGTCCCGAGAAGAACCAGTAATCCAGAAAAGAAATTACAAAATTAGAAAGAGATCTCTCACCCTTGCAGCTATGTGAAGAACAGAACTGCTCCCAAATGAGCTGGCTCTTACTGTAACCAGCTGATGTCTGTGTCTTCCCCTGTTGTGTCCCAGCAGCAACCTCTCTTCCCTTTGGTTATCCATTGGCAGGATTCTTTGGGTCCCATGCTTATAGGGGATGGGTAGCACAGTTCCACTTGCAACTGAGTGGTTTATTGAAAGGTTACTCAGATTTAACAAAAGATGGGCTCAGCCTGGCAGAACCTTTCACCCTGCAGTTGATCAGCAAGAAGGAAAGAAAGTAGTTCAGCAAGTAGTTCAGCTTGAGGTTCAGTTAGGTTGAAGGACCAAAGGCTGGGAAGCAAAACCAAAGCTTCTTTGTATTGTAACCTAAAAAATGCACCCAACGAATTTCTGAATGTCCACAGATATCTTATCTTTGAATAAGAAGAGCACTTTCTATTCATATAGGAATCCTAAAACATATGCTAAAACAAGTCCTTGCTAGCAGCTCTATTTTCTGTTTTCCCAGACATTAGTCATTATTAGCATTGTAGTACAGAAGAGTCTCCATGTAGCAGGATTATCTTCTAAATTACTTTGTATGATAGACATAATGAAGTTAAAAATTTCACTCATCTTTGCCCTGTCACAAATGAAAGCACATATTATACGTACTCAAAAAATAGCTGACCATAGAATTAGGTTCAAGTTACATTTTCAATGTAGAAATGTTTATGCTGAAAAAGCCTAGATACTTTCTTGGAAGTAGTTTAATCATGTAAAATAGTCCATTAATGGATTTTGACTACTATTCAGTTTTTAAAATAATGTCCCTTATAATTAGTTGTTCTATCATTCCTTTATGAGCCTTGCTTATTTTGAATTCCAGGGAAAGAAGACTGCTAAGCTGACATAATGAGATAATATCCTTCCCTGGCATAAGTAAGGCTAGAGATGGGCTGCTACCCACATTGGTAATTATACATGCTCCATTTCCTCAACTGGAACAAGAATGAATGCTTTACAGCATTTTACTCTCTCTGAATTACATTAACTGAAAAAAACCAAGTGAGTAACTTGTTTATGTATTAGTGTTGGAGGAAACAACCTGAGCTGACTGTCCTTGAGTCTGTGGAGTCAAACTCATTCAGCAAGCACTTAGCACAGGGCTAAGGAGGAAGTAATTTTTTACTGCCTACGTACAAAACCAGTGTGCCAGCTCTGCCATTCCACAGAGGTGCCAGCCTCAGGTTCTATATGGCCTGGGAAGGGACCAAACAGCAGAGAGAGCATCACAAACTTGTCCAGTTGTGAGACACAAGCTACACAGGTGATCAAAAGTGACACTTCCATTTTGTCTGTGTGAGCTGAAAACACTCTGTGAATATCATAAGTTTTAGAGTGAGAGCCTATTATGACATGTTATAAGATGAAAAGATGTAGCCCATGGTCATATGGGCAATAGATGGGTCCAAATCATCTTGTAGAAATCTTTTCTGACTAATGAAGGGGTGCAAATCCACACATTGCCTATCTGGCCACACTGACCTCACTGGAAGCACAACTAGCACAGTTTGCTGTTGAGACTGAGAGGCAGAACTTCTGGTTCAAGGTACATACACAGTCAGAGCAGCTCAGTGCTGCAGGCAGATGAAGCCCTCAGTGGTGCCTGTGCCTGCACTGGCTACAGAGCAGCTAAAAACATTCTGGGAGGAAAACCACCATGGTAGCGCAGAAGTTCCCCAGTCCCTCCTTGTGTGGCTGCCAGCAGGGCTGCCCATGGTGCCTCAGGAGCATGGACACTGCCATCATCCGCAGGCAGGCAGGGCTCCACCCTGCCATTCGGCCACCTGTGGCCTGGGACTCTGGTGGAGTGAGAAATAAGGATGCATTTAAATCCAGTGGGAAGAGTCTCTGCTACTTACAGCATTTAAAGCTTGCACTGCAAAACTTATCAAAGAATGCTTGCTTTTAATTATAGAATTTTGGTGCTTTTGCAGTGACAATACTTGGTCCTGAACGCAGCCTGCAAACATCAAATGGAAATACATATTACATGAAGCAGGGGTTTCCAAACAGATCTTCCTTTGGTGCTGAGGGCAGGGATGGCAGCTGAGGCTCTTGGCATTCCCTGTGGCCAGGGCTCCTGACAGCAATTTGTGGCTGCCAGCACTGACTTTGTGGCAGCCCTATGCCTCATTCCACCTCCTGCTCCTCAGCTGCTCATCAGCGCTCTCCCAGCACCAGGATCACAGTCATCAGCTTCCTAATCTTTCCCCAGCATTTCTCCCCCTTCCTCCTGTCTCCCTTGCACAGCTGACCAGCACTGGCAGAGTGCTGGCTTTGGTGGCAGAGGCTGTGTGACAGCTTGCAGACAGGTACCAGCCTCACAGCTGTCACCTTTCTTACCTAACACAGCAGTGTGAGTGCCAGCAGTATTGCACAGGCTGCAGAGTCTTCATGCCCAGGAAAATTATGGATTAAAGCAACCAACCACTCCAGAAAAAAAGAAAAAAAGGTGTCTGAAATGTTTGTACATCTGCAAAATTTTGGTTTCTGTAGAAACTTTTCAAGGGGTTTTGGATGCTCTCCATGGCCTGTTCCTTGCAAGGCATAATAGTTTGCTGGATGTGCAGCCCCTTCAATTGCTGGGCTTCTCTAAATTTTCCTTTTCTAAATCATTATGCATCCTGCATTTATCAAAAATGGCTAGAAATACAGGACTTTGCCTTTCTCTCAATCTGCATGTCATTCCTTTACAAAGCTTGAAAATATTTTTCCTTTGGTATTTATTCATTTTGCTGTGCTGTATATCCAATTAGACTATTCTGCTGCATTCAGAAACAAGAACAGTTCCACCTCCCTTGCATCCAACTCCATTTCTCTTCAGTTTCATTTCCCTCAGGGTCACTGTTAGGTGATGATATGCAGTAATGTCCCCAGTGAGGTGCTGTTTCCATTAGCTTTCCCCTTCAGAGGTGGTCAGAGGTCTGAATTCTCATATGATTTGTTTTCTTGGCTACTTAGAAGATAAGATTCAGTTCTGATCCCTCTTCTAAATGGCCTTGCTTAATTTTCTGTATTTCTTCCTTTTCTAATAAGGCAGTTCCTTTTACCTCTGATTTTAAAACAAGGATTATGTTTTTGTGCATGTTTTTTAATCAGCATTCAATACTATTTATATAAAATGGCTATAAAAGGAGGAAGAAATCACACGGCAGAACATAACATGCTCATCTATACACACACACTAAGAAGATCACAGAAAATGCTCTCTATATGAATCTATATGAAATGCATTGAGAAAGCAAAAACTACCTCTGCCTGTGGAGCACAAAGTGTCTTCTGTAGATGAATAAATGTGTAAGCTCCATCCTAAATGATGCAGTGTGTTCAGTAGGTGTAAACTTCACTGAATCAAACATGATCCACCATCCAATGTGCTTTGGAGAAGAAAGGGGATGACAAATCAAACATAATGGTTTTCCATCCTTCTCTCAGTAAAGGGTCATTTGAAAGTTCATATTCTGAAATGGGGATGTTTTTCTCATCGTGCAGTTTTGACATGTGTAATGCCTTGTTGCACTTTACCTTGTGAGGGTGGCCATCTCCCTGAAGTTGGTATCACTTGGTAGTCTTATGTTTACACCTCACACCACTTGAGACCCACGGCAGGGCTTTGTGAGAGAAGCCAGAGACAGATGGCTCTGTACTTCACCATCATGGACCTTGGATAAACCATTGCAGAAGCAGGTTTGGAGACAAATTAGGGCAAGCATCTCAGGGAATCCATGACCCAGAAATATGGAGGAGAAGATCTGGACATGCAGTGACTCTTACTGAAAATCAGAATTATTGCCCATATAGTCAAACCTACAAATAAACATCATATCTGGGGTAAATTAGTAACTGTAATAGTAAATTTAAGCTTGCAGACATTTTATGATGGTTTATATTGTGTCTGTGCATTGTCTTATCCATGCTACTTCACAATTCTCTGTTTAAAGCTGATTGTAAAGAATGGTCTGGTTCACCAGAGACTGTCACAGCATCCCAGAACTCAGCACAGAAAATCTAGCAGACATATGATGTGGATCTTGGGACCTTTTAAACACATCATTCTCTCTCTACTGGTTAAAAATAGTTGAACAAAAAGTGGTAGTTTTTTCTTTTTAGCCATTGTTCTCTCCTTGCATATTTTTTTCCTTCAGTGTTTTAAACAGTATTGTTGACTTTTAGTTAAAAAGATACTCTTCCAAAACACTTGGTCCTCAACATGGCATCAGAATGCCTTTAGCTTTTTAGTCTCTTATTGAAAAACCAAAATGCACTGTCTCCACATGAGATGCATGCTACCCTTTGATTTGGTAAACCAGGCCATTCTTTACAATCAGCTTTAAACAGAGAATTGTGGAGTACTGTGGGTAAGACAATGCACAGACACAATATAAACCATCATAAAATGTCTGCAAGCTTAAATTTACTATTACAGTTAAAATTAATCTATTTCTTGTTTTCAAGTCAACAGCTTCAGAGATGCATAAGTAAATGTCTTCTTTATTCCACAGGAAATGTTTTCCATCAACTTTTACAATGAGCATAATTCTTTGTATACTAGGATGTCTTTCTTTGCATTAGTTATCTGAATGGATAGCTAACAAGGACTTTCAAACCTTCCAGTCTTTATATGCATACATAACTTCTACTGATCTCACAGGTTTGAGAATGAGTGGAGACCTGGAAGTAACCAGGTGGTGACCTGGTAGTGACCAGTGACATAATCATTCATTTAAATACCACTCAGTGGATCAAAATTCTTCTGTCTCTGATTGTCTCTTCCTTCATATGTTACTTTCTGTTCCTAAGCATTTTTTAAATTTTTTTTTGTCCCCAGAGAGCTGAAGTGACCAAATAATAGTCTAGGAGAAGACAATTTTATGACTCTGAAGGACACAAAGTTGTCAAGTATATTTCTATTCCAAATCCAGTTGCACATCCACTTGTAAGAAATCTGCAGAACTGATGGACCAGGGAGAAAAGGAATCGAGGAGAAAGTGGCATATATGAGTAAAAGCCATTTTAGAGGCACAGATGTGTTTTGGCTGCTCAATGAATGCATGAGTTGCTCAAAGAGTCTCTAAATGGTCTGGAAAGTATAAAGCATGGAGATTTCTCACTAGCCACTCGTGCAAGGGAAGGGGCATGCCAGGAAGTCTCTGTGCTGAGACATGCTGGGGAAACAATGGGGCATTGCAAGGTGTTTCTCTGGCACTCACTCTTCCACAGGGTATCCCCATGTATCCCCAACGTGTACATCTGATGTGCAGCTTTTGGATTGACTCCAGATGAGGCAGCTGCTATTTGTGTCCATTCACCTAAACTCCAGCTCAGCTCTGTGTCCCTGTCCCACTGCCCAGGAGGTGTGTGACCAGGTGAGGAGATGGTATGGCTGACTCTCAGCCAGCAGTCTCATGAAATACAACTTGTAGCAAACAGAGGTTTCCACAGAGACTTAGGGGACAATATTCCTTTTGGTTGTTGTTTGTCAAGACCAGATTTTCATGGGGCACTGGGGGGAAATGTGCCTTTTCCATTGTCTGAGATGACTCTGTGTGGCTGAAGCTTTCCCTGAGTGTTTGAATTAAAAAAAAAAATCTCCAGTATCCACCTACATGATCCTGTCAAAGTGATTGTATGAGAGAGGAAGATGGAAGATTCTTATGTTTAAATAACCTATATTCATGTTTCTTTCAAGGTTAGTTCCTAAAGGGTAGGTGCCTGGAATATAACTGTATTGGCTTCAGTAGTTACTCCAGGAATGCTTGAGAAAAAAGGAAAAAGTCAGGGACAAGCTATTTTTAACAAAGCAAAGCCTAATGTTATGATTCTTTAGAGCTTTCTGACACAATATGTGCTCTGTCAGGCAATGTTAATTTTTAGAGAGTAATGGTTAATTGTTTGCAACCTCCTGCTAGCCTGGAACTTTGATATTTTGTGGGATTTCCCCTTCTCATGACCTAGTTTTGCATCTATTTTCTTCACTAGCCCAGACTAGGAAACTCTCCTGAAAAATTTCTGGTGGCTCTGATGGTCTCCTGTGACTACCTAATTTATCTGTGTACTTATAGATGAATAATGAATAAGAGAAAACAAACCTGAACTCCATAATTTCCACTTGCCCAAATGGGTAATTTTAACGAGCAAGAAATTTGCTGAAAACACAGTATCAGTTTTCATTATACTATCCCTGTGTAAATTGCAAAAAATAGCAGAGCTAGGTGGACAACATAACTGGGTTGTCTTCTTTTTAACTAAAATATAGGACTAAGATTCCTGTACAGGCCTGTACAGACTGTGAAATGTAGTTTATGCAGCTGTGTCTGAGTAAAAATCTACACACTGATGTTGCTGATCAGATATGTTGAATCTGTATGTTGGTGGTGTGGCCAACACCAGCATCCTCACACAATGACTGCTGAGGGGCACAGCAGTGGTTTGACATTCTCTTTCTCACAGTGGAACTGCCCAGGGAGTTAAGTGCTAGCCCCTTGGTCCTTTCTTCTTGCTCAGCACTACCTCTTTCCTCAAGAATTAATCTCACCCNTTTTTTTTTTTCCTTTTTCAATTTTTTCCAGAAATGTAGCTTTTGAAATGACATTCATGCACGGTTTATTGCTGTGAAAAATTCATATCCCTTCTCCCTGCCCTTTTCTTGCCCACTCTTTGAAATGAAGTCACAAACCTAACAAACAAGATTCCTTTCCTGAGTTTGTACATAATTAGCATGGTTTTTTCTAGTTTAAATGGCTCTCCTGCTGTTTATAGAATCAGCAAGAAGGTACAGTATTTCATTAGTCATAGCATAAGAAGTGTTTGCTGGACAGCAAGTTTCAGTGAGTATTGTTATTGTGTCATCAATATGGCTCTTCAATGCAGGGCAATTGAAGAGCCTTGAGTAGCCTTGTTCTGGGCTTTCCTCCCTTCCTCCCATCTTTCATTTTTTTCCTAGATCAGTCTTATATTTTTATTTTTGTCTCCCATGACTCCTTTAATCCTTTCATATTATACGTTTGTATACTATGATGTCCCCAGCAGAGGATGGAAACATTTCCCAGGGAAGAATCCTCTGCAAATGCCTCCTGTGTGTTTCCAATAGTTTTTCTCTAATCACACTACAGATATTAAATAAGATCAGACCTATCTTCAGTCTCTGGATAATTTTCCCAGCTTGTCACATTAGTTTATCATTTTAGTCCGACAGCTAACTTATAACTCATGTGTTAGTGCTCTTGAAGAAAATTAATGTACCAAGCAAAATTATAGACCTTCTGAAAGCAAGGGTGACTATTTGTTTTAAAGAAAACTGACTTCTGTCCCTCATGCTCCTTCTCATGCAGACTTCACTTGCTCATGTTCTCACACTTACATACTTAGAAGAAACACAGTGCATGTGTCCCCAGGATCAATTCCCCAGTGTGTGACTGGGAAGAGGGAAAAACCTCGAGTCCTCCCTATACACTGTCCTCCTCTTCATGGGTGACAACAGGCAGCAATTTTAATAGACTTTTTATACCTTTTAGGAGTCCAACTTACTGTGATATGATCCCTTGACTCCAAACCTTGCTTATTTAATCTTTCATAGCTCTAAAGTTGATATCTGTTGTTTTGGGTATCTTTAAGGCTCAGGCCCAGCTTCACACTGAGCTATCGGCAAAAGGGACAACCCATGCCATGTACCACAGTTTTTTTACCCCACTCTGCTGCCATCAGAGGTCTGTGCTGTGGCCTTGCTGAAGCACAGGCATTGAAGTCTTCATGCAAAAATCCCATTTCTCAAGGTCTACCAGTTTGACTGCAGCTGATAATGTCCTTGGTTATCAATGCACGTATCTCGAGGAAATGCTTTCATTGGTCTGTGAGTAGGGCTACTCACAAGGAATTTTCAAAGTTGCCTCAAGTAGTAATTCAAAGGATTTCCATTGATTTGCCCATTGTGGACTTCTTTATAGGTTTTGGGTTATGTGTAATCCACTTCCTTTAACAGAGCTGGTCAACAAATGCTAAATATGATTTGCTTCTAAAAATCTCAGTCTCAATAACCAGTCATCTCAGACCCTAAGTTAATGTGTCACATTATCAAAGCACTCACACAGAAAAGGTCCTATCCTGTACAGTTTGACTTTGGTAGAGTAACTGAAGCATACTTTAAACATGGGACAAATAAGTTCTGTATCTTGATGGTTTGAGAATTGCAGTCTGTTGAGCTGAATCAATTACAAATGAAGGGTCATTCAAAGACAGCAAAACATTTAAACTGTAATTTCTCATTTTGCAACAATGAGTCAAACAGCACTGCACAATCTCATCTTCTGCACGTTTTTGTTCAATGTCTATGGTTTTTAGCACTGGTGGTGTTAGCTATGAACACACAAACCCAATACCTATGTTACATATTTATTCTATTTCAAGGTCAAGATTTCCTGAGAGGATAGAGATATACAAATAACTTACATTTGATATGGCTGGGTATTCAAGCAGCAGTGCCATTGTAAGTGATAACAAAAGACAAAATATAAGTCTGATACTTAAGGCCAGAACATGTTGTTTTTCAAACCTTTTGTATTAATATGAAGGAAGAGAAATTTTATTTTCCTCAAAAAAAGGAATCTTTATTTCTCTGTATATTTAGTTCATGATATCAGCTTTACAAAGTGGTTCAAATAGGCTTTGCAATAAAAGAAAATACACTAATGTTCCTACAATGTTAAATACTATTTCTTGATACACATCAGTATCCAGAGGTCGCTGCTTTCCTGTCAGAGAAAAATCTGAAGCACTGTTTTTTGTGTTTAATTATACGATCCTTACATTTCAGTAAATAAATCCTGACCTCACTTACAGATCTTTCTGTAAAAACGGCTGTTTGGGGTTACTGTTGCCATTTTTTGTCATTCTGTGTGTATGCATTGTCATCTCTAGTTTGGGTTGTATAACTCAAAATCTGGTAATGAACATTAGTGTGCACATATACATCTAATTTCTTTTACTAAGTTTAGAATTTCATAGTCAAGCTGAGATAATCCATATGAGAAATACATGGTCTTATATAGTTTTCTTTTGGTTCTACAATGTTATCATCAGCTATGTGTGAAATCATTAAATAAGATTATGAGTTTTAAAGGGTTTTTTCATGATTTCCTCTGTTTAGGGCTGCATAATGCCTGAACTAAAGCCCTTTGTAGAGGAGAGGATCACAACACATTCATGGGGCTGCAGTGCTCAGGAAGCTGTGGTGGATGACATTATCCTGGCATCATATTGTTTCCAAGTGTGCTGGGAAAAGCATCATGAGTGGAATTTTATTCAGGTTCATATTCAAAATATAGCACAGGGCACTGGAAACAAAGGCTCCCAAAACCTTGTAGCTCAATTCCTACCCTGTTCAGTGAGGAAGGATATAAAAGGAGACAATTTTTCTCTTAATATTTTCTCTTTTCCTTCACCTGTGTTTCCAAGAAATGAAATTTTTACAAGTTCAAAGTAAATCATTGGGCCAGATATTCTGTGCAGTATTTGGTAGCTTATATTGGTGCCTAGCTGCCTACAGGTTAAACCATTATTACACTGGTGAGATCACTTCAATGACTCCCAAAAAATTGGTCTAAACAAATATACTGACTAAAGACAATAAATACAAGCATCTTTCACAGCATAATGCTTAATTTCATGTCAAAGATTCAGCACTGAGACAGGGACAGGGTCTTGACTTTGATCAGTTGTGGTCTCATATCATATCCATTGATCTTCAGCAGTGCATTGCTTTTCCCGTTCCTACAGACAAATCCCATGAACAAAATTAGCTCCAGAGCCCTCCAAACAGGAAAAAATACTAGTCACCTTACCTTGTTTTCCTCCAGTCAGGATCTCCAGCTCCAATAGACCTATTCTCTTATTTCAAGAAGCTGCCAATAAAGAGCAGATCTGCAGTGGAAGCATTAACATCTGTTCCCAGAACAACTGGCAAAGGAGACTTGATGCTTTGCAACTTTTCAATAGGTGATGTGTGTCCTTGGCATTTGCCAATCTCTGGCAAATCTTTCCCTTTCCTGTTAGCATGAAGCACTGTTCACATGGCCACACCCTTTCTTCCATCCACCATCTGCCTCCAGGTCTAGGAATTTTGCATGGGGAGTAACACAGAAAATTTGAAAGAGGTGGAAGAAATACAAAATGTTAGTTGGAGAATGATCCCTGGCTCACACATGAACGAATCCCAAATCATACTTACATAATAAGTCTTAGCAGGGAATCAGGATGGGTTCAAGATTACCATCTCTGAAAAACTGAATTGTATTTTCCAGTAGTATACCCATATTGCAATTCTTGCTAACTTACATATTCAAAGAAAGAAATTACTACTGCCAGCTCCCTCAGGCAGAGAATAGATATTCAAGCATAGAAGTGTTCCCAGGGTGAAAATTCAGCGTCTTCTTGAGAGATCAATATGAACAACCTATGAGTTTCAAGATCCTTCTCCTCAGGAGAAATTCAAGGAAGACTAGTCAGAAAATCAGAAATTTTTTCTTTATTTTTGAAAATGTTCATTCCTCAAAACCATCACCTTTCATAAAGATATTTTGTCTTCAGCCAGCTTTTGGCAGAAGCATTTCTCAGCCCTCTGTTGTCCCAAGAGCAGATATTATTAAAGAGACACGATGCTTAAAACCAACTATTTAATTGTCTCTTCTTTTGCACAAAAGAGAGTCCAGTTTGGAAGGGGTAATCTCCCTTTCTTCAGAGACTTCATGGGATGCTCTGCTCTGGAGTCACCATCTCCTGTGTGGAGTGTCAAGAGGCTGAGCAATTCTGCCATGTGAGGAAGAGCACGAGGCACTGGGCACGTGTTGCTACATGCAAGGGAGGGATGGGCGTGCCCTGAAATACCAGGCATCTTCTCACATTTGGTTTGTACTTCTGTGCTTTGTTCTCATCTCACCCTGTGGCACCCTGGCATCCTTGGAGGAGCTGCTCAGAGCCATTACCCTGGGTGTCACTGCTGCCAGCCAACACCAACATCACATTGTGTTGAAGTTAAACTGAGCTGCAGGCTGACAACCTCAATGTTCCCTGTGCTTACCACGTCCAGCAAACTGCTCAGCCCCTGCTATTTTGTCCAATGCAAGGCACAGCTAACTTTACATCTGCTCCTCAACCTGGCCTCATATTTTGAAACCCGCCTGTGTTATTCATAATAATGACAATGAGAGAAATATCATGTTTTCCTCACTGAAAACTCAAAGTTAAAAGCCATCACAGCTGCTGCAGAGGCTTCATCAAAAGCCATATCAGCAGTTTCTGTTTAAAAACATTTTTTTTTTACCCAGTCACAGTGATGCAGCTGCAATTTTCGGCAGAGCCTTCTCTGTGGTTGATTTGCTGTTTTCTCTCACTTTCCATTAAAAAAACATTTAGGGCTTTCAACACCTCAAGACTTAGTTTTTGGAACTCTGAATCTGAAGGTTAAATATATCACAGCATCTGGCAAAGCTCTGTTTGTGCCTAGGTCAAGTATGTTGCATTTTTAGATGGAGGAAAGTCTTTGTCCTCCTACTGTATTCCCAATGCCAGTTGAAATTACTGAAAGTTACCTGAAACTTGCTGTGTAAGTTACACACTGTGAGTACCTCAGGGCTGATGGCTGCTACCTGATGTAGTTAAAGTGGTCTCCAAAGGTAATAGCAGTGGTTCCAGACCTCCCTGTCATGACCTCACTTCCATGAAGACAACCAGGACCCAGTTGGTTAAATAAAAAGATATGAGCAGTAGGTTACCCAAGTGCCACTGCCAAACAGCATTTCATGGGAGGAAAAGACTTGCTGAAGTTTCTGCAGCTTCCTCAAAAAACACTGCCCCAAAGTGCTTTCCCTCATGTAGAGATTCACCTCCTCTACACCCAGGAGCCACCTGATCCAATTCCTCTTGTCCAAGGCCCATGTTCCTTTAGAAACAGAAACAATTGTGCAATAAATGCTCAAGATGTGGAGAAAGAAGAGAGGGGGCTCTCATGGGCACCGTGGTAAGAGTGTTCTCTGTGATGATTTGAGTCCTCCTTTGACAGCCTGGCCTGGGCCAGGCTGGTCCCTGCTGGGATTTACAAGGGGATCCCACAGCAGACTAGGGAAGGTTGCTTCCATGCCCCAAGAATTGTGACAATCCCAGAGCAAGACACTTGGAAAACCTTGTGGAAGAGAAAAGAAAATCTCCACTTAGGACTTCTAGTGATGTTACAGAAGAAAGGAAGGGAACATGTCATAAGCTTAAAGATTTTGTTTTCCCTCTTTTAATTTATTTTTTGTGGTGTGTTCTTGGTTGTTGACTTCTGTAAGTGCTGTTTCCACACTTCTCAGAAACAAATGGATGGTTGAAAAGGATATTCTTCTCCAGCTGTGCTTGATATCAAGGCAGAGATGAATACTTTCTAAGGTAAAAGATACAAAAGATGCAAAGACTGATTATCTAACACCTTTGCTTGACATCTAGCTTCTGTGTCCATATATATGAAAAAATACAACCACTTCCCTGTCCATTTCAGTCTGTGTCTGTGCTAGTGGAAGTGAAAGTAATTTTGTGGTTTTTCTGAAATTCAGTGCATGTAATTTAATAACAAAAAATTGAAACAAAAATATAATAAAAAAATTACCAATAGTGAGAACACATCAGTGACACTACCCTATCTCTTCAACAAAAAGTGGTCTGAACAAAGAAAAATGAAAATGATTGAATGGCAGTTGGTGCAGTTTCCTCTCTCTGGTGGCCCCATTTAATTTCTGTTAAGCTGAACAGATGCAGTCATTTGTCTGAGGGCATGTCTGACAAAATTCTTACTGCAGGGGCTTCCCCAGAGCAGAATCTCATCTTACGTAAGATTTTGAGAATATAGGAACTTCAGTGCTAAGTCAGATCAAGGGTTCATCTAGACAATATCCTATAATGGTCACAGTAGATATATGAAGGAGAAAAAAGGGGTAGAAAAAACATGTATTGATGCTTTTCCAAAGTAACTTTCCACTCTCCAGCAACTTGTGGCTCAGGAGTCTCCTGAGCTAGACAGGGTATTTAATATTTTTTGAGTTCCTGATACTTAAACTTTTCCAGTCTTTTCCTGAATTCATACACAGTTTTAGCACACATTTTTGAAAAAAAGTTCCTTTGTTTAATGACATTATGTCATTGTATAATGACATTATGTGGAGAACCACCTCCTTTTTTTTTTTTTTTTTTATAATCTCATATCTGCCGAAGCCATGGGATGCTCCCTTGCTGTTTTACTGGGAGAGGGATGATCATCACTTTCTATTTGTCCTCTCCTTGGCGCTCAGGACTTTATACACCTCCAGGATATTGTCCCTCTGTTACTTCTTTTCAGGCTGAGTAGGGAATAAAAAATCATACCTATGCTGACCTTCTCTATGTTCTTTTAGAGAAGGACAACCAGAACTGTACATACTGTTCAGGATACAGATGATTTTATACGCTTTCCTGTTTGTTCTCTTTTCCTTTCCTCGGCATTTTTAACATTGTTTCCATTAAGCACTGAGCACTGAGATGGCATTTTCCTTATATAACCATCTGTTTTAAACTTTCATTCCTGAGTAGTCAATCTCTAAACCCATAATATTAAATGTGAAGTTATGATAGGATTGTTTAAATGTGCATCACTTAATGTTCATCTATACTTATTCCATTTCTATTTAGAACCCAGCCATGCCACCTTGCAAAATCTTCCTTAACAGTTCTGCCAATCTACTGCTTATATCTGAAGCACCAGTAAAATACTGTTAAAATAACAGTTTATTTTAAAGAGTAGAACGTGTATTTAATTAATATTTAGGCTTAAGAACATATTCAAATTAAATTAAATTCAAATTAAATACATAAGAGAGTTATAGCTGCCTGACCTAGTTTGTACATTCAGTCATGCCAGGCTATCTGTATATTGCAAATCTGTGAGAGAAGATGAGAAGAGAACCTTTCCCTGGAAATGGCTGGGATGTGATGGTGGGTGAGAGATGCACCCAGGGCGTGAGCTGGAGCACTCTCATACTAATAAATTGTGCTCTCTTCCTTCACTATAAATAAGCTACTTCTTCTGGCTGTTGCTGCAGTGGCAGCATATGCAACATTGCATTTGCAGCTCAGAGGTGTCTCAGCAGATGTGGCTGACATTTGAAGTCAGAAAAAATCTGGAATCAAATGCCTCATTCTTTAGCTTGAATAATAGGGGGGTTTTTTTGGTTTTTTTTTTTTTCTTCTCTTGAAAAATACTGTTTGGAATGAGCAACTGGTGATTAGGAGAAGGACAGAGAGCAATGATACTACCCTCAGTCTGTGGGCTTTGACATATTAGTTTTTCTCCTGTACCAGGTTCTGAGCTCTGCATGGGGCACAGATGTGCCACAGAGGGAATACACAAGGAATGCTTGATCCCTGTGTTACTAGAGTAGCATGAGTCCAAAGGAGAAAATGAGCCCATCATTTTTCTTGTTCTGAAGTCCCATATTCACCATGAAGTGGGCTTTAATCTGCAGCATTTCCAAAACAGAGTACAAGAAGGAAATATGGAAGTTGATTAAAAATATTAAGGATGCAACCTAAACTTCATCAAAGACACCTCGTAGAAGCATAAACTTTTCCCCTCTGGCTTCATAGGAAGGATTTAACTGCCAGGACGCAAAGGAAACAGAAGCTAATTATCAAATGAACATTGTCTTAATATGTTAATGAAGCGGTTTTGCTAATAGCGAGAGACCTGAATTTTAATACATTTTAAGAGCTCCTTGATTACGTGTTTGTTAGTTGTTATGATCATTTTAAATTATCTGTGCATGGCTTTATAATGGGTTAAAAACTGTATTAAGCACTGTATTCTAAACAGGCCTTGATGAGGCAGGTGAATAGTGCAAACATTGTCGCTAGGAAATTCACTTCAAAAGAAATGTAAACTAGTTAACCTAAAACGTGTCATCAAATCCAACAGTCACACTTAGCAATGTAAGTAATTTTTTATGGCAGCTACTTCTTCAGAAATGCTTCTTTGCATGCAAAGGGTATTCCAGAAACCTTGCAGCTATTATATTAGAGTGTTTATGTATTCTGTATTTCTAAAAGGACTGAAACCATATTTTGCTGTTGGAATTTGAGGACCGAGTGAAGTAGTTCCAAATATACTGAGATAATCAATCTTGTCCTTGGTAGGGTTTTTTAATTTAATTTGCCCACACATATTTATTTTGTTCTTCCTCATGCAAAGAACCTCTATATTTGTCTTTAAGCATGTCTGGGACCAGTCTAAATAAAAAATACTTTATGCAATGACACCAGCATAAAAATGTGCACACTTAGATAGCACCTTTCTGTTAGAAGGCATCTTTACCTTCTTTTCTATCAATTTAACTTCAAATCAAATCTTCCTGGACCATTATCCTTCCTTCTCCAGCTTGTTTTCCAGCTGGCTGGAAAAGCTCCTGTGGAGCTGTTAACTGAATGGGGTCTGCTGCTTAAAAACTCGTGACTGTTACTAGTCCTCTGGCGACACTTTCTGCAATTTTTTGAAACAGCCAAACAGAGGTGTCATCTCCAGAAAATAGCCTTCAGACCTTGAAAACCCATCCTCAGCCAAAACATTGACAAAAAGACATCATGGAGCCCATGTGCACTGAGAGGCTGTAACTTCTGGCAGGATGATGGTGTTTTTTAAGAGCTACTTACAAACACTTATGTCCATTTGGATTTTTTCCCCTCCATAGTCATACATACCACACTTGATTCCCTTCTGTGAAAGGATAACCCACCTAGCTGATCTAGGAAAGTCAGTAGATGTATTTTTGGATTTCAGTAAAGCTTTCAATACTGTCTCTCACAGGATACTTCTGGATAAAATGTCCAGCTCACAGCTGGATAAACACATCATGGGATGGATGAGCAACTGGCTCATGGGTCAGGCACAAAGGGTACAGTGAATGGGGTGACATCAGACTGGTGACCTGTCACTAGTGGGGTTCCACAGGGCTCCATCCTCAACTCCATGCTCTTCAAAATCTTCATAAATTACTTGACTTGAAGTAATACTGCATTTGCCCACAGCATTGAACTGGGAGGAGCTCAATTGACTTCCTCAAGGGCTGAGAGACCTTGCAGAGAGACCTCAACAAATTATAGGGCTGGGCAATCACCAGCAATGAAATTTAGCAAGGGTGAGTGCTGATTTCTGCACTTAGGGTGGGGCAACCCTGATTTTTGTTATGGACTGGGGAATGAGAGGCTGGAGAGCAGCACTGCAGAAAGGGACCTGGGGGTCTTGGTTGATGAAAAGGTGAATCTGAGTCAACAATGCCCCAGCAGCCAGAAGGGCCAAGAATGTCCTGGGTGAATCAGGCACAGCATGGCCAGCCAGGCAAGGGAGGGGATTGTCCCCTCTGCTCTGCTCTGGGGCAGCCTCACCTCAAGTGCTGGGGGTAGCTTTGGGTGCCACAATATAAGACATTAAGTTGCTAGAGAGCATCCAAAGAAGGGCCACAAAGATGTTGAAGGGTCTGGAGGGGAAACTGTATGAGGAGTGGCTGAGGTCACTCGTTTGTTCGGCCTGGAGAAGAGGCGGTGGAAGGGAGATCTCCATGTTGCAGTCTTCAACATTTTCATGAGGGCATGAAGCTGAGTCAGGGGAGGTTTAGGTTGGGTATCAGGAAAAGGTTTTTTACCCAAAGGGTGGTTGGGCACTGGAAGAGGATCCCCAATAACGTGGTCTCAGCACCAAGCATGTCCGAGTTCAAGAAGCTTTTGGACAGCACTCTCCAGCACATGCTGTGATTCCTGGAGTGTCTTTTGTAGGAACAGGAATTAGACTCAGTGATCCCAGTGGGTCCCTTCCAACTCAGTGCATTCTATGATTCTATGATTGTTAAATTAAATTATAGCTGAGCTGTGTGTACCAAAGTTGTGTGTACCAAACATGCTCCATCAGGGCGTGTGTGTATTCTCCCTGCTCAGAAAATTAAGGAAAGAGAACCTTGGTTAACCAGAAAGTGGAGCTCTGGATGGAAAGTGAATGAAACTAATGGGAGCTGTATTTATAATAGACAAACAATCACTGTGTGATTAAACTTGCCCTTCATTATTTCCAATAATGTCAAACACGATGCTCACGCTTGGAAAATGAAGATATTTTGTGATTCTCATACACTCTGTAATACAAAGCAAGGCTTACAGGATAGAGGCTTCCTCATTTGGATAAAGACACATATCCCTCCCTCGTCCAGACAGCAAAAGGAGCCTGCAGGGCTGATTGTAGTAATGGGATGAACATTTGGACTATCTTAGAACACCAAATCCCAGAAATGCCTGATTAATTAGCCACTGCTCCCTACCTCCCTTGTGCTTGGATACCTCTGGATCAAGCCTTTGGATCAATGGTAGAGACAGGCAAAATCTTAAGGCTAGCACAGGGAAAAGAGACCATCCAAAATCAAAGCCATAAAACCCTTCTTAGGAAATCACCTGAGAGGATGCTTAAGTACACCACACTTGGCTTTGACAGTTTGTGGAATTAAACAGATGTATTATATGAGCTAAAGAAATTAATGTAGGATCATATTGCCAACCATGTCATATTGGTTTTCTCATATAATTTGGAAACTCTAAGTATCTCTCTTATATTTCTTGTACCTTTGTAGAAATTTGCCAGAGGAAAGAGGAAATGTAATAATTTTTAACATAACTAGCCTTTGGAAAATCCTAATTGCCTAGCTCAGTTTAATTTATTTTTAGGTCATACTGCCCTCTAGGGGATTAGGCAGATAGAGAGTGAGTTTTGCATAATCCAAACCTTTCTTTAATTCACAGGAAAAAAAAAAATCTCTTCCTTTGTATTGCAGTAGAACATATTAATCCATGTCTAGAGCTTGTAATTTAGCATTTTGGGTGTAATTTTCATTCATTTTCTTAGAAGGATCTTTAAAAATTAACATCGAATCTCTGCTTTCTGTTTGTGGTGTTGACCTTCCATGAATAGGATATTCAAATTTTTACATAAGGAACTATAGCTAAGTCAGGGAAACTTTCACCTTGATTTCAGGTGGTACATGCAAATTATGAGAAACTTACATATTTAAATGTCCTGAACATATGTATTTGTACATCAAACAGAAACTCTCATTCAATGTTTTTGGAAATAAAAAAGCTGCACCTATTTAAAATAGAACACACAGTAGCAAACTCACCATATCAACAGTTGTAACTGCTTTTAGATGGAAAATAAAAGCAACAAGAAGGAAATAAAATTTTCAGAAAAGTTAAAGAAAATTATTAACGCAGTTGGCAGTTAGGTGGGCTAAGAAACCCACGGGCTTTTTCAGTGATGTCAACATTTGCTAAGCAAGAAGAGCAGCCTTCTGCAAAAGGCTGAAGGGCCAGGCATATAGGTGCCTAATCATCTCCATAATGCAAAATCTTACCCCCTTCATTGTTCCTTGTTGATGTTCCTCCCTGCTGATTCCTGCCTTTGACTTCTCTTCATTCCATTTTAATTCTGAAATAGCAGCATAACCTTGGCTGACCAGACTGAATTAAACAATAAGACTCAGAACTGGAACTGCCCCACCAGGTCATCATTGCATTTTTTGCTTTGCAAGCTGGAGCCATATCTACTTTGCTGCTTGGATTTTTGTTTTGAAGAAGCCAGGTCATGTAGCAGCAGAGTTTGGGGGGTTTTCAAAAGAGGATCTTGGTCCAGCAGCTCACAATCACTGATCTGTGACCTTTTGAGAACGAGTCCTTAGTCCAGGTTTTCACTTGGCTATAGGAGGTTTGGCTGTCACTGCCCTCATTCTGCTCACCACTATTTAAAGGCAGATATTGTGGGCAATTCTCATTTGATCCTGGATAATTTTAATTTTACTGTCAACTGAGTGCATCACCTGCTGTGACCACCTAAAATTACAAAAAAACCAGTTTGTCCTGGCCTCTTCCCAGCATCACACTGGGGTTTTGTGAGATTTTAAAGCTGTCAGCTTCAAATTATTAGGCTTCTCATTTCAACCTTAGCATACTTAATCCTATTCCATGATAATGGTTCATGTGAAATTTCTCTACCCATCCTCTAGTTTCACTCAGCCATGTTCCTGCCTCCAAAGACTTCAAATGTCTGTATCCACTTTATAAAATTTAAGAATTTCTTCTTATACCTGGAAAGAGAAACTGCTGAGACTTCCTAGACAAAATCTCTCTTTCATGTTTCCTTGCATGGCCATAGGAGTGTGGATTCATCTATGAAGCATTTTTAAAATTTGATCAGGACAGCCCTACCATTTATTCAGACTAGTACAATCTATATTGTAGTCCATGACACACTGATGATTTCTTTTTCCACTTCTAGTGGCCCAGCTGTGTTGTGCTGTGCTCAGTGGCTCCAAATAACTAGATTTTCTGAGGCTCTGCTGATTCTCACCTCACCTCATATCAAAATCTCAGAACTGTGTATGGAGCAGTATATAGCTCATATTCAATTTTCCATTTAGGAGTAGGGATATCTTTATTAGCTTAAATTTCTTGGTCCTCTTACAAATACTAGTAGCCACTGATAGTAACTGATGGTACTCATCCTGAGGTGGTGCAGTGGCTTGATGACTTGTCTGCCTGATAATGTGCCAGAGCCTTGTCTTAGGGTCACAAACTAGAGAAATGTTTGGTCTAGCTGGTTTGAGCAACATCCTGTATCCTGTGCTAGGTTGGAAATTCATTTCAGTGCTCTGTTAAGTCTCTGATTTGTTCTGGTGTAGATGCTCCATGTACTTGCTCTAACAGGGGTAGGATAAGCTCTTTCTGTCCTGACCTGACTCCAGCAAGGCAAAGAGAAGTGCCCTTGCATATTACTCCTGCCCACATAAAGAGATTTCACAGCATCACACAATAGTTAGGGCGAGAAGAGGCCTCTGCAGATCAGTTAGTCCACACTCCCTACAAAAGCAGGGTCACCTATTGCAGATTCCACAGGAATGTGTCCAGGTGGGTTTTGAATGTCTCCAGAGAGGGAGACTCCGTGACCTCCCAGCGCTCTACCACCCCTGATGTAAAGAAGTTGTTCCTTATGTTGAGGAGGAACTTCTTGTGGCTTAGTTTATGGCCATTACTCCTCATCCTGTTGCTGGGCACAAGAGTCTGGCACCATCCTCTTGGCACCTGCCTTTGAGGTATTTATGTGCATTGATGAGATCCCCCCTCAGTCTTCTCTCCAGACCAAACAGGCTCAGCTCCTGCGGTCTTTCCTCATAAGAGAGAAGCTACAAACCCATTTTCATCTCTGTGGCCTCTGCTGGACCCTTTCCAGTAGGTCCTTGTCTTTCTTGAACTGTGAAGACCAGTGTTGAATCTAACACCCCAGAGGTGTTACACCTTACTAGGGCTGTGTGAATATAGGCAGGCAGGTAACCAGGGCAACCACCAAACCACAGCTGAAATGCAAAGAGCAGATTTATTTCATTTCCTCCCTAAGTACGCCAGGCAGCAAAGACATGCAGAGACACAGGTTCTGTCAGGCTTGGCTCATCCCAGGGCAAAGAGCCACANGCCTTTCCTCATAAGAGAGAAGCTACAAACCCATTTTCATCTCTGTGGCCTCTGCTGGACCCTTTCCAGTAGGTCCTTGTCTTTCTTGAACTGTGAAGACCAGTGTTGAATCTAACACCCCAGAGGTGTTACACCTTACTAGGGCTGTGTGAATATAGGCAGGCAGGTAACCAGGGCAACCACCAAACCACAGCTGAAATGCAAAGAGCAGATTTATTTCATTTCCTCCCTAAGTACGCCAGGCAGCAAAGACATGCAGAGACACAGGTTCTGTTAGGCTTGGCTCATCCCAGGGCAAAGAGCCACATGGGGACACAGGCTCTGTTAGGTTTGACTCATCCCAGTGAAGAGACACATGAGTCACAGGCTCTGTTAGGCTTAGTTCATCCCAGGGAAAAGAGAGACACATGGGGACACGGGCTCTGTTAGGCTTGGCTCATCCTAGAGAAAAGAGACACAGGGGGACACAGGCTCCATTAAGCTTAGTTCATCCTAGTGGGCAGCAGCAGAGGGAATATATCAAAGGGCTTTACCATGTGCAGTTCATCACAAGACTGTGCTTTTATGAGCTTTCTGTCTCCCAGCAGGAGACTCAAACTTGTCTGTGAGAGTGTGTTATCTCTACACAGGAATTCTACTCAAAACAGGCAGAGGATGAACGCACTAGACATAAAAAATGGAGTTTTCCCACACCAACATTTTTAGCATTCCCAGCGGCAAGGTCACTTTGCACTAAACTACTCCCTCCTCTTTGCCAAATCTTCTGGTTTTAACTCTTTCCTCCCAACAAGGGTGGAGTAAACAGGGAGGATCACCTCCAACAACCTGCAGGCCACACCCTTCTTCATGCACCCCAGGATATTGTTGTTCCTCCTGGCCACAAGGGCACACTGTTGGCTGATGACCGACTTATCATCCACCAAATTTCCCTTTCTATTATTAGTTTCTATTATTTCTCTGCAGCCATAGCCATTGCTTTCACCCTCACACTTATCTCAATGCAGAGTTTCCATACTCATGGAATATGTTCTTATTCACTGCTCTGCAGATAACCAACAATTTGCTGTTCTCACTGGGATTATAGACTGAAAAATGCCATGATTTGGTGAGAATTGCATTGTCTGAGTGCACAGTTCAACCCCTGCTGAAACAGCTGTCTTTTGCCCGGGTTGTGGGACCTTGCAGGTCTGGAGGTGCCAACACAAGTGCTCTCACAGGAAATATGTGTGCCCTCCATCCTTGGCTATGCCAGTCCCTGCATGGTGGAAAGGGCCAGGGCTTGCTCCTCCAGTTATTTGTTGAAGCTTAACATCTCTAGAGATGCTCTCAGGTTGTCTGTTTTTCTATTAACTAATGATGCCTTTTCATTCCTGTGGATCCCACAAGCAGATCTGTTCCCACTGTGGTTTTCAGCCTGTGTGAGGTAAGAAGGCAGCTGCATTGGCTCCCTGAGGAGAGGTTTGCTTTTTGAAATTATACATTCTCAGCTAGTGTTCAAGACATGGGCAACCACTTGGACTACTCTTCCCTCATACACCTGTCCTGTGGTTTCCACATAGGCAGCTTCTTTGCAATGAGGGATTGTGCTTGGGGATCCATATTCCCTAAGGAAATCCAAAACAAAAACAGAATCTCTGCTCTAGTTCAGAAAGAGTGTTAGACAAGTAGAAATGTCCTGGGGAGAAAAAGGAGAAAAGAAAGAAAATTATGGGAATCCCACAACTGCAGTGTGAAACAAAAAAGTAGTTGCTTTTGCACTGGCATCTTAAAAATAATTCAATGAGGCTGAGCAGGTGTCAGAGGAGTTTTTCACATTCTGTGCTGCTGACCAGAGTCTGCTGGCATGAAGGATAAAAATGAAACATCAACATTCACATAACCATTAAAGAACCTATGTGCCTTAAAAAAAAAAAACTCCTTTAAACATAATTTAAGACACATTTTACATAATATATTTTCTTAGATCTTGTATGCCTGCATGAAGAACTTCTTGACTCTGTAAGTGATTCTCTGATGAAAACAAACAAGGGTTGATGGTGACTAAAGTGCTCCTCAACACGAGAGCAGCACTGCAGCCAGATTCTGCCACAGCCATTCGTGCATTAAGTAGTGACTTAGCCTACAAGTAGGATTTTTGTCTCAGCCTGAGCACTGCTGGTGAAAGGTGCTACTCAGCCTAAAAAAAGAATCTGCTTTACAAGAAGAAATACAAGCCAAAACAGCTTCTCCAATCACAATGGTTGAGTGGGGAGGTTAAGATTTAAGATGCAATGCTTGAGTTAGAATTTACCTTGGAAAGTGGGGTTAGATCCTCTTTTCTGCAGCTCTCCTCAAAGCCATCCTGTTTGCCTGCTCTGAAGATCTAGTCTGCAAAACTGGACTCAGAGCCACAGTGTTCAGCCCAGACCTATCAGTAGTATTGCTTGTGCATTGATTTACACTGATAAGAATAAAATCAGAAAGCAATGAATCATGTGCCTGGTGTGTCACCAGTCCCTCCATGTCACTCTGCCTTGAGCGTGATTTAAATGTGCATTGCACAGGGGCCTCTTCATTAAAAGAGTCCTTACCTTGGCTAATTACTTGCACATTTCCAATGGCATGAGTTGCTCCAAGATTGGGTTTGTCTGGCTTTCAGCCTCCATTTTTGTTCTGATTTTTGCCTAGATTGAAGAGAGGTGTCCTCTAGGTAGACTAGAGCTAGAGAGCTGATCCTGTGGGTCAGCCCTATTACTGCAAAGAGTTCAGGAATAAAATCCCATATGTCTCCACATAATTAATAGCACAATAACCCTTTGTGTCTCTGGGAGGAGATCTTTATGATACAATGAAATGATGTTTCAGTCTTGTTTTTGTTAAGCCAAGCAGAGGTAATTTTTCAAGTATTTTAGCTTTTTATTTTGATCTTTCTTGGATTAGTTTGTGGCTCTTGTTTGCATGTTCTCCTGCAACAGGAGGATAAGGAAGAAGAGAAGGATACAGCACTAAACACAGTGATCTAGCACTGATCTCATCAGAAACAGAGGTGGAGCGAAATCACTTCCTTCCTCTGGCTTTCCAACTTGTCTTCAAAATCCAACGATTACACTAACCTTTTTTACCCTCTATTTGTATGCCAGTTTCCACTGAACTGATTTAATAGACCAGTTTACTGATCATTTTCCACTGAACTGATTTAACAGATCAGATTTCAGACTTTGCTTCCCAGCTATCTTCTCCCTATTCCTTCTGTAGGACCAGTATTTTTCAGTCCTTGATGTGCACTGAGGCAGAAATTTCATTGGAGAAATTCAGTATGATCAGTTGTCTGAAGATTATATCAGTGTAAATAAGCCCAAGGGGCTGCCCAAATTCTGGAATGTCCAGGTGTTGAAGGGTGAACTCTGCAAATAGAAAAATACTTAAATATATTTGTGTTTGGAACAGCTGTTATTTATTTCTCCCAGGAAATAGCGTCTGGATAAGCATGAGGCAGATCATGAGGTCTCCATTAAAGTTATGCAAGTGATTGTTTTCCTGAACAAGACAGGCCTTACCTATCACTCTAAAAGCACAGGTCGATGTAGGAGCTTTTGGACTGTATATTTAGGCTTCTAAGTACACCCCTAACAGTGTTGAGTGCTGGTTTTCTGAAGTGTGTAGTGTCCAGCAACACTGCATCCCCAATGCATTTACATGCTTACTGTATTATTTTTCTTCTCTTTTGGCCAGTGAGGGAGGTTCTGACTGTTTATTGCCATACATTTAGAAAGCTCCTGCTGCAATGTGGAGCCATTCCCCTGCTGACAGGCTTAGAAGCTGTTCTGCTATAGATAAATACTGGTTCCATATCTACACAGTAAACAAAACAAACAGACAAAAAACCCCCCAAAACCAAACTAAAACAAAAAAACACACCCAAAACCACAGACAAACTACAACAACAAAAAAAGTTAAGATTTACTTATTTATTTTCATTATTTTTTCAATTGCTTTTGTTTCTGATAGCAAAAGTTATTTCCATTGAAGTTAAGATCTGCTATTCTTTAATCCCCAGGAAAATGATTACTATCATTTAAGAAAATTATATTCTTCCTAATTAAGCTGTTTTCAGACAATTAAATTGCTTCCTGATTTTCATAATTGTCTCTTTGCTAAGATCTACCTCTTTCCTGATTAGCAAGGTGGAAAAAACCCTTTTCTTTTACTCTGCACAGTATTTAGTAGTTAAGAAAGATATTTCAGCAAATATAATAAGTTAGACTCTTCTTCCACATTACCTACCCTATATATGCTGCTCTGGCTTCACAAAGTCAGATCAAACAGCAAAGGTATTGGTCACATCTGAGACTCCAGATTTCCCAAGAGCTGCACATGGCTACCGCATGACAATGCATTTTTGCTTTCTCTCTTCCTGTGTGCATGTTCTTGTCTTTCATTCTTTCATTTACTTTTTCTCTCACCTTGATTTCCTTCCTTTTTTTTTACAGTAGGGCATTAACTGTTAATGCAAGGAGTCTAACACTTGTTATAGTGTACAAGTGTCCTGGGGGACAAGGTGTTACAGGGAATGCCATGTGGCTTCTGGCCTGTGAAAGGTGCACACTGGAAGTCCTGTGAATCTTTCCACATTTGTGGCATGGCTGCCCCTGCAACTTCATGGACGCTGTTCCAATCAATCCAGAGGGTCAATACCCTTAAGTTGGGTTTTGAAGGGAAATATGTGGATGGGGAATCACTGTTTCAAAGGATCTGTTGCTAATTTGGAATGCAGACACTGGCAAAGGGCTGTTCTGAGAAATAAAGATAGCACATTAGTCAAAGGCTATGGACTAGAGCTGTGTACATTTGAAGGGGGGGAAATGTATATTACACATTCATCAATGTCAGATGATTAAATAAATCAGGTCAAACCCTCATCTGGGGATGGAAGTATGGATGGATGGTTGATGTTCCTGCTGCTGTGGTGGTGAGCACCATCTGAATAGCTCATGATGTTTTTAAAGGTAAGGATAAGGCTGAAGGGATCTTTCCACCACAGCTAAACACATGAGGGGCAGATTATTTTATAGCAGGCCTCTGAAAATGCAGAATTCACCAACTCATGATTTTCACAGGTCTGCCACTGTAACATCTTCAGTGTCCCAGTCCTTGAGGTCAAATGATGAAGTAACAACACATGCAAACACAAGCCATTTTAGCTCTCACTGAGCTTGAAGATCTCTTCTGAAAAGGCAAATTAGAGCAAACAACATTTAAAATGTAACAAAATTGTTCTTCAAACAGAAACTGGGAGGCAAAAAGGTTATCATTTTTCTTTATATCTCACGATCATTTCATTAGCCTCAGGATTTTTGGGATCTGACTCATTGCTTTTTCATACCAGTGTGGCATGGTCTTGAACATATGGCACAGGCACAGGCACATAAACACAAGTAATATAGCCAGAAATATTCCTTTGTTAGTGTGCTGGGTTGACCTTGGCTGGACACCTGGTGCCCACCAAGCTGCTCTTCCACTCCCCATTCCAGCTGAACAGGGGAGAGAAAATAAAACAGAAAACAACTCATAGGTTGAGATAAGGCAGTTTACTAAAGCAGAAGTTTGCATGCTCTTATGCAAAGAGAAAAAAAAAATTATTCTCTATTTCCCATCAATAAGTGATGTTCAGCCACTTCCTGAGAAACAGGGCTTCAGCACCTGTAGTGGTTGCTCCAGAAGGTAAACACTGCACATAACAAAGGCTCCCCCATTCCTCCTCCTTTCTTTCACTTTTATATCTGATCTGATGTCACATGGTATGGAATATCTCTTTAGTCAATTTGGATCAGCTGGCCTGGTTGTGCCCCCTCCCAGGATCTCACCCACTCCCAGTCCCTTGGTGGGGGGGAAAGCTGAGAGACATCACTGATGCTGTGCCAGCCCTGCCCAGCAGCAGCCAAAACACCGGTGTGTTATCCACACCTTTCCAGCTACCAGAGCAAAGCACAGCCCTGTGAGGGCTGCTGTGGGAAACATTAACTCCATCCAACCCAGCCAGACCCAGCACAGTTAGAGATATTCATGTGAGTCCTACATTTGTCTTACAGTCTCCTTCCCTTTACATTTCCAAGCAAAAGGAAGAAGTCCTGAAAGCAAATTGGTTTGCCTTCCTGATGTGAGGAGGTGCTTTGTTGCAATGCCAAAGTCATTGTTATTATTAACTGCCTCTTTCATCTTTCAAATTGTTCTGCGAGAACTGATTTTATATGAGTTTCATTTCTCTGTTCATAATTTTATGAGAGGGAAAATAATGGCAGTCAAAGGGGGGTTCTGGCCCAGCCAGCATTGGAAGAAGCACAGATGGCAGAGCAATAGTTCAGGCGCAGTAGTCTTGGGGGACTAAGGAGCATGAAATGAGGGAAAGATGGAGCCACTTAGTCCATAGGTTTGTTTTTTTTTTTTTTTTTGAGAGTGAAACCTCTGCTCTCAGCCTCATTTTGGTTGTTCTCAGGAATGCTGACACTCATTTTCTCCAACTTTCTGCCTTTTTCACCTTGTGCTTTGACAGCCTGTCTCAAAGGGTGTTAATGAAGTAGAAATAAGTTTTGTCTGTGGAAAAGAATCCTGCAGAAAATACCATGCGTGGGAAGCGATCCTTCCCAACACCTGCATGTCCCCTCCAAACCAAAGGCTGAGCTAGCTGGAGTATGTTATGAGTGACACACAGATGATCAGTAAGCTCTTTGCTTGGCATTCCTTTTTCATTATGCTGCCATTTTAGAGAAATGTTTTTATAGCCTCTGCTTGATTTTTCATCAGATCCCTTCCTCCCTGTGATTCCTCCCTTCCTGCTTCCTACAGAATGTGGCCAGCTGGTTATTGCTAAATTTAAACAAAGATGTGCTACTTGTAACTCTCTTTGCTTCATGCACACAATATTACTAGCCTAACTCATCTAGCAAGAAGTACTTCTATTTTGATGTGCACAGAAACTGTAAGCCCAGATGAAGGTCAATGAAGGCTGCTGCATAGATAGATCATGCTGACAGGGAGTGCTCTAACTGGTTTTTTGCAGCAAAGTGCTGATTCGGTGGAATTGGGAAATTTGAGGGGTACATGTGAATACTGTTCAATATGTGGGAGCTTGATGGGAACTCAAAATTGGGTGTCCAAGGGAAGTCCACAGAGCAGCTCCAAGAGCAGCAGCAAAGCACGGCCCGGGTCTCCATCAGTGCTGTAATTCTGCCATGCTGATCACAATAAAACAGCCAGCATCTCCTGTGAAATAAAAATCCTCCTTTCTCGTCAGCTCTAATTACAATAGCATACCATGTTTAAACAACCCATAAAATAGGGCATCAACAAAGAAGGGACTCCTTGCATCTCTGAGATTCATGCAGCATCCAAGAGCTCAAACATCAAGGAGAAAACAGCAGGTAGTTTAACTCCCAAGATCTCTCCCCTGCTGTTGTTATCATTGACAATGAAGGCAGTGTTGTAAGTGCAGAGTGCAATGGACAATTCATGCACTTACCATATCTCGCGCTCTAGCTACAGGCGCGTGATTTTCTGAAGAAATGATGACAGGATCAAACATATTCTGGCAGATACTCACAAAATCAGAGCCCCTTTCACTCAGTAAATGACCGTAAAAATGCTTTGAAGATGACAATAAAAAGTTATTTAATCATGTTCAAAACAGAAGCACCTGCCAAGTCAATATGTCTTTTTTTTACATGATTGGCTGATACAGTGACAATAGTGAAAAATGCAAAGTGAGGCTGTTAGGAGCAGCTACTGGCCTGATTCCATAGCAGGCATAGCCTGATGGTGGAGAGAGAGAGCAAGGAAAGAGGGAAGAGGAAAGAAAAAGCAAGACAGTCACACGTACATTTCCTCAGCCTCCTGATTTTCCAACTCTTTTCCCAGCTGTTACAAGGTGCCCTTGGAAACCTAGTCTGAAGACATCCTTAGCAGCCCCCATTTTCTGAGAAGTCAGTGCTGAAGGGAGAAAGGACAGTGACCAAAAGGAGACCTAAGACAGTGTGGGTGATTTTCATGCTGCCACAGCACAGGGGAAAAGGTGCTGGGGAGAAGAGTGAGGATTTGGCCTTCTGCTATCCTCACTGCCTTAGGACATCTGCACACTGGTAGGTGGGTGCTGCTAGAAATTGAGGCACAGAGTGTTAAGTGCAGCTGGGCACGAATTTTTCAAGCAGCCCAGGAGAGCCAGCCCCTGCCATCAGCAGTGTGGGCTGTGGGGCCATGCCATGCAGCAAACAAGAGCCTGCACTGTTGCACAGCCTCACCACAACCCTTGCAGCTGCGTCTACCCAAATTCAGCAATTCTTCTGGGCAACCCACTTACCTGGAGGCTGGCACATGCAACTGTAGCATTGAAGAGCTTTCTAGCTACACCAAGTGCAAAACCCTCTTTTTGATACTGATTGATTTGGCTGTTTCATGATTATCTAAAAGCAAAGTAGCCCAAGAGTGGGCATAATTTGCATTCTGGTACCTGAAGTCCACCAGGTAGCAAATATAAACGTTCATACTTAAAGGTCAGAAGGGTCAGTTCTGACCAAGCACTGTCATCTCCAATACACTATGAGCCATGGGGACCCCTGGAATTCATTCTCAGGATAAGGCAAATACCTATGACTAATTGAGAACATTTTTGCTCCAATATTCCATGGAATTTTTTCAGAGTCAGGGATTTTGTCACCAAATCCTGGTAAAAAAGGCCTTATTATTCTACTAGTTGCAACAAATTTCAGAGTAGATTTTGTCAAACTATTGGACCTCATAAAACTTTGTTGGCTGAACAGAAAGGCCTTTTATGCCCAAGATTGTGTTTGCTGTGTGAGTGCTTTTACTTCAGTTGCTTCAGTCTTGAAATTTCAGTGCACTCAAAACTCAATTCTCCTTTCTCCAAGGAATATTTAAACCATAGTACTTAAAGCCAAAAACAATAATAAAGTCTAGGGTTCTTTGAAGCATAGATAAAGTTATTTTTCAGTAACCAAATTTGAATACAAAAATGTGGCAGTATTCACACATGTACGTGTTGGTACTGTGAAAACTGAGTCTGAAGGTTACACAGTAGTAAAATTATTTCCCCAAGATCATTATATTAGATAATGAGTGAAGAAAATAGAGTGCTAAATTACTGGTTTAAATAGAAAATACAAGGGAGGAAAGAATATTAACCATCTCAGCCACCAGTAGAAGGCAGGTAAACCATGCACAGAGGAAATACTTGTGGTGATGAAGGCAGAACTTCAGCATTAAAGATCCCAACAGCAGCATTCTGAGGCCAGTGTAGGAGAGGTAAAGGGAAAAGCTGAGTAAAAATAGTCACATCCACCTTTCAACTGTGCATACAAATAGCACAGAAGGATGTTTGATAACATGAAACTCCCTGAGCAACAGAGAAAGGGAAGAGGTCATGAGGACCTCCCAAATGGTGCCCAGTGAGCAGCAGAAAAGGAGTTTTCTGAAGTGTGATGGCAAAGCAATCATTATGGATGATACTGCATTTTGCAGAAAGCAGATGTGCCCAATTAGGAGCTCTACATGAGTGCACACAAACAACATGGTTTGGTTTTTCCTCTCCAGACTGATATTTTATTATGTTTTTAAGTAGCTATATTTACAAATTAGTAAAATTGTGATTACTGTTGAATATCATAAGGCCATTACCTTAGTACCAAAACCCCCACCAACTCAAACAGGAAAATAAGGACATAACAGGAAAACTGCATTCCCAGTGTAAAAGGTCAGATGCTTCCTGCCAACAAATATTGCAAAGTCAAACACTGTGGGAATGTGAAGAAATCATTTTTGTCCACACTATGAACTAATGAGCAGGGCTGTCCTGCATGGGAGATGCCCCTGACTGCCCAAAAGCAGCATGGACAGTCCCATGAAAATACATCCTGTGCATCAGAAGTGGTGGGGAGATTTATTCTTTTCACTGTTGTTACTGGTTTTCCTATGTCTTTTTGCTGTGTCTCTGTTTCTTTTCTCTTTTAAAGTACAACTTACCTAGAATCAAATTCTTTCAGATTCTGAAGAGGATATCTAACTCTGAAGTTTAAGAATTAGATTGAGCAAAGGCCTGTGGAGAAGTAAATGACTCGGTCTCCTTTTATTCAGGAAGGCAACCTGAAACCAATGGGTGGCAGAAATGGACTTTTCTCTGTGTTGATCCTGAATATTAAAAAAGTTATAGCTGTGTTCTGGAGAGGTTTTTGCTTTTTCCAGAACACTTTATGACCTCTTTTACATAGAAAAGCACTGGAGAAAACAGGATGAAAACTGGCACAACTGCCAATATCTTTGGTCTAGAGAGCTGATTTCCTTCATCATTTAGAAGGCAATTGTGAGCCTGAGTACAATAAAAAGCAGCCTGAGCTCATAGCTCAGTAATCTGTGCTCAGTGGCAGACAGAGATCTCTTTAGGCTTGTTACACCCAGTAGATGTGATTTATTAAATAATTTTAATAGCATTACTGTTGATCTGAGCTCCTCTGCTCCTGAGTGTTACTTGAGCTCTATGCTTGAGGAGCATAAAGCAAATTTTCTGCCATGGGTAACTCTCCATCCATTGCCTCCTTTCCCACAGGAAGTTTGCTTTAAACTGAGTGCCATGGTTTAACTCCAGCCAGCAATGAAGCACCACACAGTCAGTTGCTCATTCTACCACTGAGGGGATGGGGAAGAGAATTAAAAAGAAAAAGTGAGAAAATTCATGGTTTGAGATAAAGGCAGCTTAAGAGGGAAAACAAAAGTCACTCACACAAACAAAGCAAAACAATTCACTTCCTCTCCTGGGCAGGCAAGTGTTCATCAGAGCTCCATCACACACAACAGTTCCTGGGGAAGACAAATTCTAGAACTCTGAACAACCCCTCTTCCTCCTTCTCCCACCAGCTTTATATGCTGACTATGATGCCACATGACATGGGATACCCCTTTGATTAATGAGGGTCACCTGTCCTAGCTGTGTCTCCTCCCACATTCTTGTGCACCCACAGCCTCTTTCCTGGCGGGGCAGTATGAAAGACAGGAAAGACCATGACACAGTACAAGCACTGCTCTGCAATGGCAAAAAGAAGTCTGTATTATCAACACCATTTTCAGCACAAATTCAAAGTGATCCCATACTAGCTACTGGAAGGAAATTAACTTTATCCCAGCCAAAACCAACACAGTGAGTCAGAAACCTCCTCAAAGTTACATAAGGTGACTGGGGTCCTGCTGCCATTGCTGACACTGGTGGCACTTGAATTTTTGTCTGATTTTTTAAAATGTCTAGTTAGTGGAGTAGAGTCTTTGTTTTGCAACTCTTTGTTCATGGCAGGAAATCTGGAAAGGGTTCACTACCTGATGGCCAGTATGTATGGGGCTGGTCCAATGCTCAGGGGTTGGAAGCACCATCTGAGGAAGAGGAAATTGCACTATCTAAACTTTTGGAAAAAAGGCTGAGTACCATTACTAAGGCTCAGAAACTGCTATTCCTTGTGTCTTAGCTGTTCCCATTTCTCAAGAAGCAGCAGCTATCAGGGACTCAAGTCCAGTAAGACACTATCTTAAACAATGAACAATGAACTTGTGAAGGTCACTGAGTACAAGAAGAGCCAGAACTGGGCTTCTCCACAAATAGAGTTGGACACCGCCTCTGTGTCTGAAAGCAAAGGGAGCTCACTGTGATCCTAGAGATCAGCTGGGCTCTCAGCAAGGGTGGAAGAGCTATTCCTATCAAATGCTATGAGGTGCAAGGGGATGAAATTCCAAATGTTTCGACAGACCTGACCTGCACTTAGTTAACAACAGAGTCCAGATGGGTCATTAACCAAGACATACATACTGCAAGGCTGCCAGGAGCCTTTCCTAAGTCAGTGACAAGAGGATTTGGAGCATGGCAGAGCTCTGCTTCAGAGGTGATGTTTTTCATCTGTTGTAATTTTTAAAATGCATGGTGTGTGTATATAAAAAGACAAATGATGGATGTGCATTGGCAGGGGCACACTCAACTTGTTAATGAAGTATCACAAAGAGGTTTGATCATATGCTCTTTCAGAAGTATTGTCCAAAAAATAGAGGCAGTCTGGTGACTTGTTTCAATGTCCTAGTTCTAAGTTAACATATGCCCATGGGCTCCCACTGAAACAGGGCTGGGCCTTTGCAAAGTCAATAGTTTATTTACTGACTAAGACTAAAGCACCCAGGAATATGTTTGTAAATGTTAGCATTGCTTTTCATTAGCTGAAGATGGCATTATCTCTTGATCATGGTATGCTTATTCATTAGTTTCAGTGAAATCCACAGACCTGTTTGCAGGATGAAAGTAACAATGAGACCTGGTGGGGAAAAATAAAGAGAAAAGGCAGAAACTGTGCATTCACCCCTTTGAGGAGGAGGCAAAAAAATCCAAACCAACAACTGAGATGATTTCGTGCCTTATCAAAAAACAAGTCAAAGTAATAGAAAATACACTGAAAGATGCTAAATTTATCTTGCCCTAAAGCTGTTATAGATGACACTTGTTAAGAAGTATATCCTAGATACAGCTTAACCATTGGTAAAATTAACTATTTTCCTGGCTAAATGTGCTTAAAATTTAGACAGATTAATTTCTGTCAGGACAAAAATACTGTTTTCAGTCCCACCCTATCCTCTTCACAAGACTTTTTCTTTACTATAAATCTCCATAGACTATTGAATTATCTCATTGTTTAATACATTCTTCTTTCTACCTGGATGCATTAAAATAAGGGGGTTGCTTTTCTCCATGCTTGAACATGACTCTGCCATCTTCCCTGCACCCCTGTTGAGATGACTTCACTCACCTTGCAAGAGCACCTTGTTAGCCTTTGCCAGTGCCCAGGAATTGCACCATTCACCTTCCCTGGACTTGGTAAAAAGCAACACTCACAAATTGCACATTTTTTGTGAAGAAACCTACAGCAGATGACATTACAGCTGGTGATCAGAGAAAATCACTGCAACCTGGGATTGGGAAGGGACATCCCCTGTCACTACCTGGATGTACAGTAGCTCATAAAAGCAGTAATTTAAGGAAGCCATCCTATTACAGAGTGTTCCTATGGCCGTGTCTGGGCTCCTGGAGAGGACTGCAGCTCAGGTGAGCGAGGAGCCAGGGAAGGACCCTTCCAGGTGAGATGCTGCAAACACTCGGCAAGCTGACGGATGGTAGATTTGTGCTGAGGAGGAGCGGTCTTGTCCCGTTTTCTTTGTTTGCTTTTCTAATGACGTTATCACACTATTTCCACAGATGATCCTGCTGCATAGCTGGGTCGCAAAGGGTTAAAATGGAGGGCAGCATCTGTACTTTTAAAACTACATGCGACAAAGTCCATTGCTTGAAGTCTGGGTCCTTTCTCCCCCCCGCCCCTCCGCAGCTTCCAGTAATCATTTATTATAGAGGGGTTTTATGATACAAATTTGATAATCTCCCATACACATTGGCACTGTTCTAATTGGAGTTGTAAGCCCATAAAATTCAAGCCCTTTGTTTTCATGAAGGCCACAAGGTTTTAAAAGATGCTATTGTACCGCCTAAAACCCATAAAATTGTCACTAGGGACTGATTAAACAGTCCTGAATCGAAACAGTGCGGATTTTGTCTAGGTCCTTTTCATGCACAACAATGCTCTTTTCAACCTCCAAGACAAAAGGAGGTTTAAGGAGCGATTCTCTGGGAGATTCTTCTAAGATAACCCCATCCATATGGGAGAAAAGGTGGCCAGCAGCTGAGACGAAAAAAAAAGATTTCGGATGACAGGAGGAAAAATAAAGGGAAAGGGGCGGGGAAAGACAACAACAACAAAAAATCAAAACCCAACAACCAACCAAACAATAAAACCAAACCCAGGTGACACAGAAGCTGTGTTTCCCCAGGTCCTTCCCGCACATCCCAGAGCCCTGATCGGCTCTGTGCCTCCGTCTTGGCGCACGGCGCCCTGTCCAAGCAGGGAAGGAGATGTAGGTGGGAGGACTGGCGTCCCTTCATCCTCCCCAGCCTGTCCTGCAGTGTAGCTGGGTCTGATCCTCCCGCCCCGAGGACAGAGGCGACACGCAGCCGCCCAGGTGGAGGGGTGCGAAGCCCTGGGTAAGGAGGAGCGGTGCCATTCTGGCGGGGGAGGCGGCCAAAATCACCCACGGGAACTGGTGTGCGCTTTTGGTCGCCTCCGCATCCCCGACGGCAGCACCTCCCAACTTCGCTCTCCTTGGGCTCCCGGGATGTGTAGGCAGCACATCACATTCCAGGGGCATACCTCGTCCAAAATTATCCCCTTCCAGGGCATTAAAAAAAAAAAAAAAAAAATCCCCACTCAAATATCTTCTGCGTGTCCCTTTCCGTCAACACCTTTTCCTCGGCGGCCGCGTTGTCTGCATCTGTCCCCGTGGGGTCTTTGCCCCATATATTCCCACCGCGTTCGTGGTCCGCAGGTGCCGTAGGAGGGATGGAAGCAGCCGGTCTAGTCCATATTTCAGGGATGTGGGTTTAGCTTTGTAGGGGGGTTTAGGGCTTTTCCCCCATTGGCGATTGGCAGAAAATGCGTATTATTGTTTTCACCCCAAAGTAATAAAACCGATAGTTTATCAAATAGTTTCAAAACATAATTTTCTTGGCTATCCTTCCCCAGTCGAAATTTGGAATGGTTTCACGCTAACGGAAAGATTGGTTTAATTCTGTATCCTGCCTTAGTGGCTTTATGGAAGACATCGCGGCTTAAAACGCAAAGTCGTGGGAGCGGGTGTCTCCAGCGAGGGAGACTCAGGGCTCACCCTTCCCGTAGGAATCATCATCGCGTTTACAGTGAGATGCTTGCAGCAAAATTTATTTGCCGTTTACCGGCTGATATGGATAAAATAAACGAACGTGAAAGTCAAATTCGACTGGAGCTATCGAGACAAATATTTAAGATTTTATAGCACAAGAGGCAATCCTACGAAACAGTCCCAATCGTCAAAACTACACTTCTCCGCCGGGAAAAATTTATTTGCCAAAAATCATTTTATTAGTCACTGGAGGAGTCAGCTATTTCAAAATACACTGGTTCGCTAGGATGATCATTAACTTTTAACAAGGAATCTCTCGAACAGGAGGAGGAGGAGGAGCGGAGGTTTTACAAAATTCGCGCCTCACGCGGCATCCTCGCCCTCGGGTGAGGCCGGTGGAGGGGAGCGTAGCCCGGCCAGCTCGGTCCCGGCTGCCGCCGCCCCGGAGCCGCGCTCCGCCGCCCGGCCCGCCCGAGCCCGGCCGCCCCGGCGCCTTCCCGGGCGCCTTCCCCGCGCTACTGCCGGGGCTGGGGCGGGCCGCCCCGCGCCCGTGGGATGAGTCCGGCCCCGGAGGGCTGCGCGCCGCTGTCACCATCCCCAGGAGACGACGGCGGGGGGCGCTAAGTGCTGGTACGCGGGGAAGACGCCGAGGGCGGCGGCGGGCGGGCCGGCTCNCGCAAAGTCGTGGGAGCGGGTGTCTCCAGCGAGGGAGACTCAGGGCTCACCCTTCCCGTAGGAATCATCATCGCGTTTACAGTGAGATGCTTGCAGCAAAATTTATTTGCCGTTTACCGGCTGATATGGATAAAATAAACGAACGTGAAAGTCAAATTCGACTGGAGCTATCGAGACAAATATTTAAGATTTTATAGCACAAGAGGCAATCCTACGAAACAGTCCCAATCGTCAAAACTACACTTCTCCGCCGGGAAAAATTTATTTGCCAAAAATCATTTTATTAGTCACTGGAGGAGTCAGCTATTTCAAAATACGCTGGTTCGCTAGGATGATCATTAACTTTTAACAAGGAATCTCTCGAACAGGAGGAGGAGGAGGAGCGGAGGTTTTACAAAATTCGCGCCTCACGCGGCATCCTCGCCCTCGGGTGAGGCCGGTGGAGGGGAGCGTAGCCCGGCCAGCTCGGTCCCGGCTGCCGCCGCCCCGGAGCCGCGCTCCGCCGCCCGGCCCGCCCGAGCCCGGCCGCCCCGGGGCCTTCCCGGGCGCCTTCCCCGCGCTACCGCCGGGGGTGGGGCGGGGCGCCCCGCGC
>VWZP01010904.1:456245-502447 GCA_013396995.1 Dicaeum eximium | reverse complement strand
CTAAGTGCTGGTACGCGGGGAAGACGCCGAGGGCGGCGGCGGGCGGGCAGGCTCGATAGCCCTGCAGGGCGAGGGCGGCCTGGGCGCTGCATCCCGCCAGGGCGCAGCCCAGCTTGGGGCGAGCCGCGGGGGCCGGGGGGCTGGCGGGGCAGCCGCGGCAGGGCTCCCCGTCCCGCACCAGCACCGGCACCACCACCCGGCGCAGCAGGGCGGGCGGGCGAGGCTGCGGGCTGCCGGGGCCCTCGCTTCGCGCCCGCTTCATCTTGTAGCGGTGGTTCTGGAACCAGATCTTCACCTGTGTGGGGGTGAGGCTGAGCAGCCGGGCCAGCTGCTCCCGCTCCGGCGCCGAGAGGTACCGCTGCTGCCGGAACCGCCGCTCCAGCTCCAGCGTCTGCGCCTTGGAGAAGAGCACCCGCCGCTTCTTCTTCTTCTCCTCGGACTCCGAGCCGCGGGCGGGGAGCGACCTTTGGGTGGAGTCGGGCAAGCTCATCTCCGGGCCGCTCTCGTCGGAAGCTGGGGATAGCGAGTGGGTTAGAGAGAGGGAGCAGCCGGGGCCGGGGAGCGCGGCAGGCGCCGAGGAGGCCGCCGAGAGCCGAAACGCCTCTCGCAGGGAGAGCCCCGTTTGTCTGCCGGGCCGGATTGACCCCAACAGCCAACGAGAAATGTGAGCTAACCCCACGAAAGCATTAAACCTGGCCCACAGGACGGAGCGGGCTGTCCTCCCGTGGAGGACCCGGTTTTCCCCGCCGGCAATCCTAGCAGGGGCACGGCCGCTTTGCCACCCACAGCCCGGGGATTGCGGGCTGCTAGCCCTCGTGTTCCCTGGCTACTGAAACAGAGCATGGGACTCCCTGGTCCTTTCATAACTGCCTTTCACTCGCCGCTCGATTACCTTAATATTTAACTTATCCCGGCGGTGTTCCCGCACCCATTCAATGGACGATCTCCCCCTGCGCACGCACAGGTACACAACAAACGCCGTATATCTGTGGCACAATTTATGCGTGCGAGGTGCGACCAATGTGCTGCACAGCTGGGTTTGCGAGCTGGAGCCTGCCCGCCGCAGCGGCAGGTGCGCGGATCTCGGCGGTGGCGCGCAGGGCGCTCCGCGGCAGCTCGGGGAGGCGAGGCACCGGGGGCTGCTCAGCTATCCTCTCAAAACCCTTGGCCTCAAACCCTCCAGCACAAAAAACTGGATTTCTTGCAACAGTGAAACGGGGGTAAAAAACTAATCCGGAAAGTAGGCTTAAACGATAAGCGCACAGAGAGAGGTGGACGCAGCCTGAGATTTTGGTTTCTGCCATAGCTGGGAATATTCACAGAACTACCAAAAAACCCCCAAAACCTCCCAAAATAACGCACAACAAAAACCAAACAATCTTTTCTCTCTTAAGATCGTGCCCGGGACATTTCTGCTGTTTCGTTGTTGCAATTCAGAAATATTTTATAAAATTCCCAGCCTGGATTCCCCCGGTCCTGTAGGCTATGTACACTGTCAATTCGCTGCTTCGCATCTTCCTCAAAGGAAGGGGGGAAACAAATAAAAAGGTAATTGTGCGGAGGTGGCGGATTCCTGTCCATTTTATACTCACAGGGATAATGATTTCTGTCTGTTTCTATCCACCCTCGATACGGCGAGCTGGCGTAGTTCTCCGCTGAGAGGCGATGGTCAGAGGCTTGTCTTATGCTATTAGCATCCTGCTCTGGTAAATCCAAAATGCTCCTCACTGTAAAACTGATCCTGCCAGACGTGGCCATGGTAGGTTGTGCACACCTTCCCCAAAAAATCACCCCAAAACGAACCCCCTTCCTTAAAAGCTGCGAGGAAAGGATTGCGTCCAGTTACTGGGGAATCTCTCGGCTCAAGAGGACCTTCCTTTCCATCGCCACCTAACCCCAAATATTAGTGTCGTTTACAGAGGTGTCCTGTTTATATAAACAGTCCTCCCCACTGCAAACACTGCCTGCTTTCAAACCGTCCCTGTCTATAGGATGCTAAGTACCTGAATTAGTCAAGTGCTAAAGCCCTAATGGGAGTAGGTGTAACCCCCCCTCCCGCCACCCCCATGAGAGAATAACCCGTTACCTCCCAAAGACAGCAGGAAACAGGCGTCATCATTACATATTCTGTCTGATTAGCCAAAAGTGGGGACAGATAATGGTAATTGTTAGCAGTGAATAACATCTTGGGTGGCATGTGGATGACCAACAACCACCCCCCTCCATCCGCCACCGAAGCCACCAGCGTCCCTTCTATCCGCAGACAAAGTGAATCCTCCTAGGACATCCGCAGAGCATGCCGAGAGCCCCCTCCCCACTTCTCCCTCTTTATTTCCCCCTCTCTCTTGCCTCTTTCTTTTACTCTGGAAGGAATTTAAGTCGTTATTTGTTTTATTTGTCGGGCTGTTTGCAGTGCTACCTCAAATTCTCTTCTGGTTGTTGGCAGGTTTCCTACCCTCAACGGGGCATTTTTCACACCTCGACTGAGCTCTTGGCGGGGAAGGCTGGCGGGTGTGTGCCTTAAGGAATGGGATCTCTGAGATGGGGTTTTTGCGTCTCCTGGGCATGGTAGATGGAAGGTACACCTTTTTCTCGAGAAAGATGATAGCGGGATCCTGGCATACGCGGTCCATAAGGAAGAGTCGGGAGGGGGGTAGGGGTGATTTTTTTTTTTTAATCACCAGTTTGCGTTGTACTAACGTAGGGAATATCCCCTCGGGCGGGGTGTGTGAGTGACTGAAACGACTCCAGCTGGGGAGAGGGAGAAAAGATCAAACACGGCGGGTCTATTTATCCGCGCCGTCCCTACCGACCGCCGCTTCATCTGCCGAAAGAGGCAGCGAACGAAGCCGGGGACCGGCGCCCCTCGGGAGGAGGGTGCTGACACTGTCTGGGCACGGTCCAGGGGCGCCCGGCGGCAGCTCCGCGGGACGAGCACCTTCTCTCAGCTTCACCTCCCGCATCCTCTCACCGGGCGGCACCGTCCCCCCGCGAAGCTGCGGCCGGGCTTATCAGAAAATACCATACAGAAACGAGCAGTGCAGCGTGCCGCTCAGTGACAGGGCTCGGTCCCAGCTGCAGGGCAGCGGCAGAAGTGACCGATGGGGGCGATGTTCCACGCGGGTCGCCCCTCGTGGGCCAAGCCGTGGGACCGCAGAGGGAGGGCCGGACACGCCGCAGCGGCCTCCCCACAGCTCCCGCCGGCTCCGAGGGAGGGACCGGCGCACGCCTCGGGAAGCAGCGGGGGGCGAGTCCGGCTGGATGGAGCAGAGCCTGGAGAGAAAGAGGCACTCAGCCTCTCCCCAGCAGATCAACTTCCCTTTGAACGCGGGCCGAGGCTCTCACAGCTCATCCCCGGCGGGGGAACGTCGCGAAACCCCGCGGCCATGCTGTGCGGGCCTGCAAAGGGAAACTCAGATACACGCGGAGATATCTTCTCTCCGGCCGCTTTGTCGGTTCTTATTTCCCTGTCCAAACAGGCATCTATGAGCTATTGTGTATAGATTATATCTCTCCAGCCCCTCTCCCGTCCCCCAGACCTGCTGCCCGTGTGCCCCCGGCCGCGACCGCCCCTCCCCGCCCCGGTCTGGGTGCCGCTTCTGGGAGCAGCTACAATTCTCGGGGAAAATGTCAATGAGCGATAACGACAAGGGAGAGGTGAGATTTATATCGACGAGATTTGTGGGCGAGATGAACGGGGCACAAGGCTGCATTTGGCCACCTTCCCGCATATTTCTTCGGGACTGGACAGGCTCCCTATAAACGATTCCCAGGCCGTGATTACTGCAGCCACCTATCAAGCGTGCCTGGTGACAGTAGTTATCTCCCAGCTCCGAGCACAGCCTCCCAGCCGTCCTGGGTGGTCGGAGCGAGGGGAGCACAAATACATGCCAACTGCTAGGCCGTGAACAAAAGGGAAATGTAGCCCTATGTCCCGGACCTGTTGGAAGCATTTGTTCCAGTCAAGATTTTGCATTTGTTAGATCTGGAATAATAGGTGATTGACGCCTTCCCACAATGTGCTTTAACTCTCCGGGATAAATCGGAGCTTGTTCCTTGTTGTCATGGTTTTCAATAGGGTTCAATGGGATTGAACCACTATCGACTCTGCTTTACGTCTCCGGCAGCCCCGTCCATACAAATTTATTAGTTACGTCTTTTTAAATGAGATTAAATTGAAACGACGTGTCCGTCCTCGGCGGAGCGGCTACTCCCGCGGTCGCCCCTGTGTCCCCTTCGGCCCCGAGTGCCCGTGTCACCGCCGGGGCAGCCCAGTCCCGGCGGGGGGACCGTGGGGCACGGCCCCCCCGCTGCCAGGTACAGCCACACTCACCTGCCGGCCCGGCCAGCAGCGCCGCGCTGCCCCGCGCTGCCCAGCACCCCGGCTATAAAAGGCGACCCAAAAGTGCTTATTAATATCTTGACCCCACAGGCAAATATTTGCCGAATGCCTGCGCAGGAGAGGAGCTTCGGGAGGATCGAGCAGAGGAGGGGAGGGAGCCGGGGTTCAGAGCGCCACGAACTTATACAGTATCCGAGGTGGCTCTTAAGAGGAGTTTGCCGAGGACACTCGAAAGAAAGTGCAAAAACTTTGCAAGGAAAAAAAGTCAGGATGAGAGAAAGAGAGTCTACTTCAGTGACCTCTCTTAGCCTTTTAATCTATTTAACATCCTAAGCCCACACTGACGTGTAGAAATAAGTAAATGGTACTCTTCAAGCCTTAAGAGCTCTTCAGTGTCAAATATTTGCACTTACTCTTAGAGTTTTTTCTCAAATAGCGCAAGACACATTCCCCTTGGACGAGCCGAGCTGTCTAAATATACCTACGCATTGTTATCTGCGGGAAACGGTTTGCTTCAAAGGCAGAACGTAATAACCTGAAATGTTTCATCTCTTGCTTTGCTCGAGGCAGACTTGGACGCTTTTCAGCTCTGGTCGCCCGGCCTCATTTCGGGGTTTGCCGGTTCAGATTTCACTCTCTCCCGCCAGACTCCCGCGTGTCTGCCCACGGGACCCTGGACGTGCCGTTCCCGTGGGGAGGCACCCTCGGGCAGAGAGGTGGGTTTGCCGCTCACCTCTGTGCAGGCCGCTTCGGCGGGTGTCCACGGCGTCCCACCGAGAGCCGCCTCTTCCCCGAGGTATCCACGGGGAAGAGACGGGGCAATCATCTCTCCGGGGCTGTTAGAGGTACGCGGCAGGGCCCACGCGTGTGCTGCGCCCGCAGATGCCGCGGCAGGACCCGCCCTGCCATGAGCCCGTCTCTGTGGGCCCACGGGGTGAGACCCTGCTGGCCTCTGTGGGCCCGAAGGGGACGGCTGCGTGTGCCCGACCACCTCGTCCCTCCAGATAAATCCACAGAACCACTTCTCTCCCCCTAGGCCCTCGCCCGTTTAAATGAATTTTCACCTTTCCAAGGGGGTTAAAAAAATTAAAAATCTTTGCTTGTTTTCACACCGCACGCAGCTCGCTTCTCCGCTCACTCTCCGACGGCCCCCGTGGCTGCGGCTCACGTCACACGGGGTAGGAGGGTGAGGAGCCCGGACCCCGGCCGTGCCCCCGCAGCTCTGGAGCGAACGAAGGGGGTGGCGGTGGCCGTGGCACCCGGTGTGGCAGCCCCGCCACGGGCGGGCACCGGCCGAGGTAACCCTGCAGCGTGGGCCGGGCTGCTCCCGGAGAACCGGAGCCTCAGAGGGACCGAGGGGTTCCGTGCCCGAGGGGCGGCCCGGCCCGCTGAGAGCATCCCGGGGCTGGCTTCGACCGTCCCGTCGGGGCTCTCGCCGCGCCCCTGCCCGGCACCCCTCCTTAGCAGCCCCCGCTGTACAGACACCTTTGACCACCTATAATTCTTTTTTTTTTTTTTTCCCTACTTGAATGGGTTCATTTACTGTGCTCAGTGGAGGATTGCAAAGCAGATTGACCAAATCGATGTATGCGAGATGCAGAAATCAAGTATTTTCCTAAACCAGTTGATCGTCCCTACACTTCCATAGAGGAGGAGAGAAAGGAAAAAAGAAAAAAAAAAAAAAAAAAAAAAAAAAAAAAAAAAAAGGAAAAGAAAAGAAAATATTATCAACAAAGTCCGTCTGGCTCTGATTGGTGTAGTCCCGGCTTTAAGGAGGAACTCTCCTCCGTATATATGCAGGAGTGTTAAATGCAATGCACTGAGGTGACTGAAAAGAAAACCTGACATCACAGAATTTAATGCTAATTTTAGAATTTATTTTAAACAGGCAAAATTACACCTTTTATGTAAAAAACAAAGAATTATTTACTTCCCAATTCTTTTTTTTCCTCAATAATGAACTTTCCCATAACTTTACACCGTTTTCCTTCATCATCTGAAAACAGTATCTTCTATCTTTCCCTCTCAACTACAAACCAGCTTTAGACTTTGAAAATTAATATAACCCTTTATTTGTCTTTTTGCTTTGCAGCTGATACTCATTGTAATACACTTTCTAATTAGGGCAAGACTGTGGAAGACACGGAATATACCCCACAGGAAAACTGGTTTCTATGTATTTCTGTATGTTGTATTTGTCTCTTTCCTTATAGAATAATGAAATTTGCTGTGCACATTTCTTGATACACCCGAACAACCTGCACCTCCGTCAGCTCCTTTAGTTATTTATTTCTTAATGACTATTCTTAATTTTATGTACTTAAATACATCGATTTTAACATATTAAAGACCCCAACAAACAAAATAAACTTCTTTCTTTTGTAGTCAATTTTGAAGATGCTTATTGTCTGGTGCACTAACTCCCATCCTATCGAAATCAAGAACCCCTTTGCTATCAGTTTTATTTTGCTGGGTTTTTTTCCAGAGCTCATTAATTTAAAATAAATAATAATTATTAAATCTGATATGTGCAAAGCATGCTGCCCAAGACTTACACTTTGTATGAAGTCCTTCATTTCCCGTTCTGCATTTAAGCAAGAGACTTTGCCCCTTGAAGCAGAGATGCCCCACAGCAGTGGAGGATTCAGGATTGAGTTTTTCAATTGCTCTCTGTGACCATCCTGGAGAAATTATTTTGCAAGTTGACTGAAAGCAAAGCAGCAAGGGACACCCCGACCCCCCCACCCTTGCTCTGTGTGTTGGTTTGGGACTAGTTTGTGCTGAGCCAAACTGGTGTAGACATGAGCAGGGCTAGCCAGCTGTTCCTGCTTTCCTTCCTCTGGGCTCCTTGAAGCTCAGCTCTCAGGAAAGACTGAGGGAATGGGGCTTTTGCTTCCCACGGGGGTTATTTGGCTCGTGGAACCGCAGCAGTTGTTCTGTTAAGAGCTGGCTGGAGTTCAAGCTGCTCTGTACCTACCACCTCTGCAGTGCCATTTGTCTCTTTGCTCAATTTTTATCCCACACTCTCCGCTATCATGGGATGTACAGAGAGGCAGGAGCAGGTCCAGCTGAGGGGTAAAGCATGCCCAAGACAGAGCATAATCTTGGGCCCAGGTTCAGCTGATATCTGGAGCATGTGGCCTCTTCTCCTTCCTGTGTAGCACACCCATGCAGGACACTCAGGCTCCCGGGTGGAGATGGCTCACCCGGAGCTCAGGGGCAGCCAGCAGCTTCAGCGACCTTGAAAGGAGCTGCTCTCAGGCAGAGGCAGCGACCCTGACCCACATACACCTTGCATTTAGGCACCTAACCACTCTGCTTCAGGGGGAATTAGGTGCCTGTTAAAGCCTCTTGAGAATCTGGCTGCAAAACTGAAGTGGGTGGTGCTAGGAAAATGGGGTGAGTGGTAAGACAGAAGGAAAGTCCTTAAGCAGTTGTTGAGAAAGTGCAGTAGAGGACAGAAGTTTCCTTGGGGAAAGCTGTCCTGTTGACCAACACCATCACATTCAACAGACCTTCATAATGACAAAAGGCATTTTGTGCTTTGGATAGTTTAGAAGGATATACACTCGATTTCAATGTGTAATTCCTTGTTCTGCACTATACTGTACCACATTTTAAAATACTCATTAAGTTCTGATAAATATCCTCTATTAGTTGAATTCTGCTGAATTATTAGAATAAAATTGGCAGCCAAAATTGCAGTATTCTGAAAGGTCCCTTTATTATTTTCATAAGGCTTTATTTTCTTCCAGTGGGACATGTCAAGTCACCAGAAGGCTGAGTACACACTGATGGACTGGCCATCACTTGAGCAGGCTGCTGCAATGCCAAGAACATGTTTCCTATGAGTGAGCCAAAAAGATGGGATTTTTCTCACGCCACACACACAAACCTTCTGTGACCATAATGGGTCTTTGAGACTTTTGAACCATCTATCAAATTTGGTTGAGGCTTTTTTTTTTTAGATTTCAATCAAAAAATAAGATAGCCTTGTGCTGTGTGAAATTATGCTAAAAGGTATTTGTAGATCCCAACAGAAAATGTTTAAGAAAAGGTATCTCATGGCTGTTTCCGAACTGAAAGATTTGTTCTTGATGCTGCAGGTAAAAATATAAGAGTACAGAAATTCAATTTTACAATTGCAGTTTCTTATCACTCTTAGGCTGAATTTTCCTTATTGTTTGCACACTGTTGACTACAGCAGTCTTTAAAATACAGAGTAAAATAACTCTGCTGACTTCATGTGCAGTTGGCTGAGCAAAGTTAGGCTGGATATTAGTAAAATTATTTCAATGAAAGGATTGTCAAGCAATGGAACAATATGCCCAGGGAGGTGTTGGAATCACCATCCCTGGAGGTATTTATTTAAAAGACATGTAGATGCAGCACTTAGGGGCATGGTTTAATGGTGGACTTAGAAGTGCTGGAGTAATGGTTGGACTCAATGACCTTTTCCAACATAATTAATTGAAACTGAGCAGCCAAGCTTTAAAAGATCTGGTCCTCATTTTGCTGTCATGTTATATAAATGCAGCCCCAAAGGGCAATGAGGACTCCAATGAGGCAGACCCAGTTTGGGTCAGATTCAGAAATGTAGTCATTTAATTGAAACAAGAAAATCAATTTATGAGGCTAATTTAGATGTAGTGAGACTTTGCATGTAGTATCCCCTCAAGTTCTTTTCTCAAAGGTTCATTTGTACAGCAATTGTCAAAATCCATCTTGAGTAATAAAGTAACATGATCTAAAGGAGATGTGCTAGATGAGGATGGAGCAAAATCTGAAATGTAATCTGGTTCTGCCACTTCTATCCGATACAGCTTTGTGCTTCCTCGATCTATTTCCTTGCCTTTAAAATAAGATCAGATTCTACTAAATCAGCTTTCTCTAACAACTGCTGTAGCTGTATGTGATGTGATGGCTGGGTATCCACATAGTGCATTAGCTACATAAAATGCCTTTAAAAATTCTAAATAATCACTCGTATGAGTTTGTGGAAACAGGTATTTCATGGAAGCATTTGTGTTTCATTCTGGATTTGTGTGTGTGTCATGCTTTTGTTCAGTGAAGCTATTCAAATGGCTGCAGTTGTCAAGGCAGAGAAGTTATGATTCATGTGTTGAAACAGCTGCTGCAAGAACATTTCAAAAGAAAAGTTATGTCTGTGTTTTACTCACCTGCAGACCCAGTGACATCATATTAAGTAACAGCTTCCAAAACGTGACTGCTGGAGCTCCCATAAAAAAAACCAGAAGCAATTGCTCATGAAGTTTCCAGCCAGACACTAGTACTGTTAAAAAAGGAAAAAAAAAATTTTTACTTATGGGCAGCAATTAACAGTGTAGATAAATCCAACTTGGTCTTACACCACTTCACCCCCACTTATCATGTTCCTGTCCCAGCACAACTCCATGGCAATGCTCAACTGCTGAGCACACAACCTGCTGCCTTGTGAGAAATTATTTTTATGAATAGTCACAGATGTGCTTTTTGGGTTTTTTGACCTTGAGTGGACTTGCATGATGTTTCAGAGTTATGAACTCTCCTTGAGGTTACTGTGGGCAGGGGCAGTGTGCACTGGAGAGCAGTTTAATCCTTGTGGGTGTAGAAACAGGGCAGAATCTGCTTCATGCCCTACAAAAACAGCCAACAAATCCTCTGCAGGTTTGTCAGAGAAGATGCCAGCTGAGGCATCAGACAAATCCTGAACACACAGGCTCGGGAAATAGGGGGGAAAAAAGCCAAAGGACTGAAAGAACACACAGTAACTAATAGTGAATAAATGACTGCTGACACTCCCCATCTCTGCCCTCTTTTTCAAGCTGATCCCAGGGTAAGGTTGTACATCAGCTGTTTTCTTTAGGAGTGTGCAGTCAGCTCCACATACACACTTTTAAACTCAACTGAATAATTTGATAACTTTTCTGGTGGCTGATTCTGTACTGACATCCTTCATAGATTAAAATACATGGAATTAATAATGCTGGGGCCCTTGTTTGTGATAATATTTTTCCAGATTTTTGCAGGTCAAGTGCTAACCACTTGAAATACCAAATAGTCTGTTCTGTTTGAGTTAGGGCAGCTTACTTTTTGGGTACTGCAGCTAAGTGAGAGTTTTCACTGAATTTCTCAAAATTGTGATATTCCCCAGATCAGGTCTGTGAATATCCCTTTCTGCCTGCAGGCTTGGGCACTGGGTGAATATAAAAACATTTCCAAGACTTTATCCCTCATACTGCAGTGCTTAAGCCTAGTGACAGGAAGGAAGAACAGTGGATGATTAATTTTAAAACAAAACATTCCTGCCAGCCCTCTGCAGCTAAATGGAAGTTGTGGTGACTGTGGAATTTATGGAGAGTATTTCAAAGTGAGATATATTTATCCCATGACAACACTCTACTACCATGACTTTTTGTGGCAGACCTTTAATAATAAGTGACCTTTGTATAATAGTTTAGACTTTATGGAATTTCTTACATCAGTGAAAAAAAAGCTACTTTACTGGTTTTGGAGCAGATGTATTCAAATTTTTTAAAAAATTCTTTTTCTCCTTCTTTTTTATCTTCCCTAACGTGTTTCCTTTCCCTATTTTTTATCCAGTCAGCAAAAACATCTATTGATTAACAATACAGCTGATACTCCAGCTCACACAATACTATGTATTATGGCCAACATCAAACAGATTTACAGAACTTAAAGTAATGATTAATAATAATGGCTTTAGAAGGATGACTTCTGTGAATTCAGATCTGTTGCATTGATTTAGTAAGCATTTAAGGTTAAACAGTCAACATAAGATTGCATGATCTGTATTTAATCTGATAAATATTTTATGTTTCTTTACAGCAGCAGCTGGTTTATTTTATGTATTTAACCAAAGAAGTACTCTGTAAAGCTATTCTGTGCTTCGGTCCATAATAAATGTTTTCTTTAGAGTAGGGAAAAGTTCAGCTGTGCTCACACAGTTACATTATGCATGCTTTCCTGCTGNAAATAAAAATGGAATAGCAGAGGGGGGGGAAAAAGCAAACATTCTTTTTAGTGCCTGTCTCGCAGACACATCTCAAAACACCAAAGGGAAATGATTGAAAAAACAGCGTTAGCGGTGATCCTTCAGCAATCACAGCGCTGAGCGCCCAGCGAAGGGCTGCGGTGTCCTGCCCGCGGGGTCCGGCCCAGGGAAGGTGACAGTGGCAGGAGCTGCGGGGCCACGGGCACAATGGCTCAAAGGGCGACCACCCAAAGTGGCGCCGCTCGCACTGAGCAGGCACCGAGACCTGGAGCAGCTGACCTCAGCCTGTGACCAGCAGAGTAAAGAGTCGCTAACTCAGAAAGGTAACCTGGCTCTGCTCTTTAATGGCTTTGTCAGTCGGGATAAGCACCTTACAATGAACGCAAAAACTTCCTCGGTAACCAAGTGCGACTGAGATGGGATGGGGGGGCTGGGGCGTTCCGAGGAGCAAACCTCTGGCAGCGTGCAGAGCCCAGCTGCTCTTTTTGTACAGTGCTGCCCGAAGCACCACGCAGCAAACAAGCCAGGCTGCTGGGCTCTACTGCAGCAGTACTCAGTTTAAAAGCGTACATCTGCACTTCTGATTGCTTAGGCCACCAAGGTCAGCAGCCTCAGAACATGCCATCAGGACTTTTGGAATGGAGATGGAAAACCGTGTCATTCTTACAGTGGCAGCAAGACAGCCAGGAGATGTATTTTAACATCCACGAAGTCAGTACTTCAGCTTTCCTGGACATAGAACCTGGTATTTTGTGACACTGGTTGCTCCCAGGACACCTTTTGTGCCTTAAATAAGTATGTGGCTTGGGATGCAGATAAAAGATATTGCTCCACTTAAATAATGTTACAGTTTATTGTGGTTTTTGGTCCCCAGAGGGTTTTAATTTGTTTGGATTTGACAGCTGTGTTGCAGCTGCAGGCAAAATATTCTGTCTTTCTTTAGTGTCAACAGCAACATTTTTAGAAATTTCCTGTACTGCCTCGTTTGGTTCTTTTATTTTTTCCAGCTTTTATTTTATGTAATTAATCTTTGTACGCAGAGTGTTTAAGTTTGTGTTCTTCCTGCTCATTTTTGATCCCCATATGCTGTTTGGTGTTTCACTTGTGCAGTAACCACTACAGCAACATTTTCCCTTTTCTTCTTCCAGATCCAAAAACTCAGGCTACAGAATTTGCCTATGACTAGCATGTGAAATGCATGTTGCGTTTCGTGTACCACACCCAGTGAAGAGAGGCCTGGCTCAGAACATCTTCAGATTATTCTTCTGCATCTCTAATCTTATCATTGGAGTTACCCTAAGTATAAAACATGATAGTGCAGTACAGAATCAGAGCCTGGATTTTCAGTCCATTGTGAAGATGTAACACTCACTGACATGAGTCTTAGTCTGAGATATTCTCATTTATTCAAGGCAGCTATGCCAACTCAAGCACATTCAAATCAATATTGACTAATAAGCTCTCAATACTCTTTTAAATAAACACACTCAGCAAAACAATGAAAGAGAAACAAAATGCAGATAGACTTATGAAAATCAGTGGGTACTGAGATTTTGTGTTACACAAAGGCAGATTTTCAGTGTATGTCTCTATTGCCCCACTGACTTAGTGGAGCTACCCAGGTATAAACCAGTTAAGTTGCTGGCTCTAGCTACTTTATTCCCTCCTTTATTGCCTTACCATTCCCAGCTTTCAGGACAGACAGGAGAAATGAAGGCTTACAACACTTGAAAATGAACTGAAATTCTGCAGTGTTGGTTAAGTGTTTAACTGCTTGTCAAGGTTAACAATGTGTTTAGTGTGCACACATGAGGGAAATCTTAAACAAGTGGATTTACAGAACTGAGTCTTTGCTAGACTGAGAGTATAGAGGCCTATGGCTACAAGCTGGAAGATAATGGCTTGAAAATATTGCTATAAAAATAAACCATAAATCTCCACAAGCAGCTTCAGATAATGTCATGGGAACAAGCTGCATGCCAGGAAACAGCAGGGAAGGTAAGAGCTGATGCTTACTCATGTGTCCAGCAGCACTCCAGCACGGACTGTCCGCCCCCAGCCCGGCTGGATGCCCAAGCCAGGCTTGTCTGGCCAGAACATTGCATCAAACAAATAAATAGGAGTAACAGAGAAGAGAACCAGCCAGCACAGCTTCCAGACTCTGCAGCATTTTAGAGAAAGGATTGCACTAAGTAGAGGTTTTATCCAGAGTGCAGGAAACTCCTTTACTTACTTTCTCTCTTTTCTTTTAAATTTATTTTTCTTTTTTTTCTCCCCCCTTTTTTTTTCTTCTTCCATACCATGTCATATATAACTATACCATGGAATGACAGCTGGTACAGTTTCTGTATTCTGCCATAATACAGGTCCATAAACTTTGGTTGGAAATCTGCCTCCTTTGTCCATTTCTACAGAGCTGTTTAAAGACATGCTTGTTATTAAACAGCTGTGAATATACCTGAGATGGAAAAGGCAGAGTTTGTAACAACATTCTAAAGGCTGCAGTCTGGCCACCACTGGTGGAGTTTACTTCCAGGGAGTACTGGCATCAGCCTGTGCCCCTTCAACCAGTGGAAAGGACAGTGCCACAACTTCTGCTTTTTTCCTCACAACTTTTGGCCTTTCAAAATCACTTGTCATTCCTTTTCTGCTGGAAAGCTGTAAACAGCAAGTAAGCAGCATGATTCCTCTGTCTCTGGGTTTGAACATGTCTTCCTCTCCAGATTTTTTCCTGAGACATAATCTGAGATATACATTAGCCTATCAAAAAAAAAAAAAATCACTATAATTGGCATTCAGCATCAATATTTTAGAGGAGTTATACAGTTCAAAATGTTGTATTTACATCAGAAACAATGTATTACCCTCACTGTAATCTTTCTTAAGATCACTACACAAGTAAGTATTTTCAAAAGAGGGTTTTTTTCCAGATACAATATGAAAAAAACATGCTGAAATGTTGCCCCTAAAATGAGCCAATTATAATCATATTGTAATAGACAACCTGGTTCTATTGTCCTTTTGAAAAATGATATCCTGCATACACAAAAGCTAGAAATTAACCTTCTTTGAAAGGTGTTTCTTTTACATTCATATGATGTCAGGACTTCGGGCTTTGAAGGAAAAAAATCAAATTACTATAAATCTGTGAGACTCATCAGCCCTACAAAGGCCTCATCCCATTCCTCTGACAGTACAAAATGCCTTTCTGGGGCATCTGCATTGTGTTTGTATCTACTTTAACCTACTTTGATGTTTATTGGCAGAGTGAGGCCCTTAGTTTAAATAACAAGCTGCACTTCTATTTTTTACAGTAGTAATGTATCACATCGCAGTCTCGAAGAATTAACATTGTTCAGGGGACTCAAATTAAAAGGTAGCGGAGAATGAAAAATATTGATTAAGCCCTAAACGCCACAAGGGACAGTGATTTTTAATAGGTAAATATGGGTTTAGGGAGGGGAAAGTTGGCAGAGGTTTTCCTGCCACAAAGCTATTTGGTCCTGGGAAAGGTTTTTTAGAGAAGTCAGAGAAATCAGAGAAGTCTCGGACTCGGTGTTTGCTGCACAGAAAAGGTGCGCGGGGATCTGCCGCCCTCTGGAGGCGGCGCGGGGCATGGCGCGGGCTCCGCTGCTGCCCTGGAGCCGGCGCGCTGCATCTCCCGCCTCTGCCATCCCCAGAAACCCCGCGGGCCTGCCAAAAGGCTTTTTAGAGAAATCAGAGAAGTCAGAGAAATCAGTGCTCTGACTCAGTGTTTACTGCACAAAAAACCCCCCAACCCGCCCCCAAAAAACCCCAAAACAACAACAACAACAACAAAAAGATCCAGCACATATCGTGGTGGGTTTAAGTATTTCTTAACCTTTTGCTTTCTTTGATTCAGTCTAAATCACACAGTCATTGCCTGTGTCTCAAAGAAATCACTGCATGTGGGATTTTTGCATGTTAATCACAAGGCTGGAAAGTTTTGTTAAGCACTTAAGAAAGGCAGCACATATATATATATATATGTATATAATATATATATACACATATACACAAACACACAGACACACACACATATATACATATATATATATAATATATATATACACATATACACAAACACACAGACACAAACACATACATATATACATATATACATATATACATATATACATATATGCATATATATATACACACATATATATACATACATACATACATATATATACACACACACACATATATATATATATATATATATACACACATATAAATATATATACATACATACACACACACACACACACACACACACACACACACACACACATATATATATATATATGTAGCTCCTGTATCTGACCATCTCATGTCTACTCTTCCAAACAGAACCAGCATCTCACAGAACCCTGGACTGGCACAGAAAGCTGCAAGTACCACAATTATTATGCACAGACACCTCAGATTCACCAGTAGACACGTGGAAATATGTTGCATGACTTTTGCAAACCCATCTGGCTCACCTGAAGCTGGTGGGCTGTAAAACATTTCCAGGCACAAGAAACTATAAATGTACCATCCCTTAAACATGTGTAACTATGCAGTGCAAAAATCACACTATTGTATCAAAACTGAAACAGCAAAAAGACACCATAGTCTTGAATTTAAGGTTTTGGGGGTTTTATTTTGTGAGAAGGTTCTGCTGATGTCCTTAAGCCCTCAGAAGTCAAGGTTTGCTTTATGTCCAGAGCAGGATAAGAAGAAGTAAATAAGCATAGTTATGATGTTAAGGCATGAAATTATTTTGGTGGACACAGACAGGGATGCTCTGACTGGAAGGACAGAAAGGCTTTAAAAAATGTATTATCTGTAAATTTGACTCTCAAAGTACAAATATGCAATCAAATATGTACAAGGGTACACTTTGTTTGAAAATATTCTGGTGCAAGTTTTCAGTTACATCATATATATTACCTTGATGATGCAGGAAATCTTTATGGATGTGTAATCAAAATGTGTAGGTCTGTGAGCATGGATCAGAAGGCTTTACCCTCATGAGGGTGAGGAAGTCTGAAATGAACTGGGAGAAGGTAATAAACTTCCTGTATGTGTCCCATGTTTTGTCCTTTTGTTTTGCAAGGCCACAGAATTAGAGAGTAGTTGATGTTGGAAGGCACACTCTGGAGATCATCTGGTCCAAACCTAGGCCAATCCCACCCCTCAGAGCAGGGTCAGCTGCTCAGGGCAGTGTCTATCTGGGTTTGGATATCTCCATTATAAAGAAACCACACTCCCTACAGGCAGCTTGTTCCCATTTTTTACTACACTCAAAGTAATTTCTTTTTTCTTATATTTAAATGGAATTTCCTGTTGCAGAGTAAAGATGAAGCAGAGGATGTTGATGTTGCTTTTAGCTCTATAAGACATTTTTGAGGCAAAATACTGCAAGGAAAAAGGTGTATCCAGAGAAAGAGGAGGATCTGACATATCACATGTCTGTGCTAACACTGTGTATGTTAGTTAGGAGTTCACTGTACATGTGAGGTAAGTTCTCTTGTGCTGTTGTTTCTGCACAAGTTATCTGTAAAAGCTCATGTCTGAATCTATAAAATCCTTCTTACATAGTAAAATATGGTCATTATAAATACAAGACCACATCAGGCAAAAGAGCTGTTGTGAGGGAGGTTCATTTTGATGTTTTGCTCATGACTGGAATTTGAGTCCTTGTTAATCTCTGGTTTTAAACACAGGGAATCTAATTATGGTTATTAATTATTATATTATCAATGCTCTGCAGAAGAGCCTTACTAGGTGAGAACTCTTGGGTTACTCCCTCCAAATTCCTGGTCTAAGATTTCCTAGCAGTCCAGGAAGAGCTGCTTTTGAATCACAATTTTCTGGGAAAAATGTGAACACTGACACAAATCCCAGAGAAAAGAGGAAAACTTTTCATTAGGTTTGGTGAGTTCTCTGGGATTACACATTGTGGCAAATACTGTGTCTTCCTAGCAGATTTCTGTGCTTTTGTTTCAGAAAACCTCAGAACCCTGGGGTAGCAAGAGTGACTGCTATATCACCTATTAGGAGGAAATTCTCTGTTTGCTGCTCAAGGCTGAGCCACATCTGTAACATTTATCTCATACTCACCATTCAGGCAAATTTCAGCTAGACTCAGAACCAAATAATTCAGTGACTTTGTCAACATCTATTGCTCAAGTGATGGAAGAAGAAACAAAATTGTTTTGATTAGGTCAATCTGAAGGAATATTTCTATGCCTCATTAGTAGTGTATTTCTTCAGTAATGGAGAATAGCTTGAATCTTTTCCTAGACCATTTTTCCAGAGAAGAGATTAAACTTGGTACAAGTTCATGGTCTGATTGGGGGTATGGAATGCCAGATTTGCCACAAAATTTGATTTTATATGCAGATGCTGGAGGGAGCCTGTCTCCATAAAGAGAAGGAAAAGAAAAAATATTTTCTGCAAATTACTTCAGAAAACGTGTTACATATACACCTGCAAGCCTTCATTAATATGAATGACATAGGAAAACATTCACACTTACACATACACCCACCGTTAAGGCTTTCACAAAAAAAAGCTTGAGTGCTTGCTTCCAAAAGCAAAAACAAGAACTTTAATTGATCATGACTTGTGGTGCTAGTCTAGCCAAAGGCAGAATTGTAGTTGGGCAGGAAACAGATTGCACAAAACCACACTTTTTCCAAGCTGATCACATGTTCCAAGCAGGAAATTCACTTGGCTTTTGGTAAAACTGCTATGATTTCTAGGATCTACGAAAAGCAGCGATATCCTGCTTATGCAGAGTCCTCTCCATCAACAATTTCTTCCTTGCAGTCTCTTTTATAAATCATGTCCACAAAATGCTAAATAAATTTATATATGTGTCCATATTAAAACAACAACAACAACAACAAAAACCCCACAAAACAAACATCAGAATGACAAAAACAAGCCAAACTTTGCAAAAAGGAAATTAGAAAGAAAATTATTTTGTCTTATAATACGAAACCGGAAGTTACTTTTAAAAGGTCAGATAGTACTAAATAGGAAAACAAATATTTCTTGCAAAATAAATATAATTTGAGTGTCTGTTTAGATGAAATGTGATTTGCAAAACCAAAGTTCTGTTGCTACAGGCCTGCCTTGTATTGTGGACAGTCCTTCACTTACAGGAAGGCAGCTCCGGCTCCCTCTCTTACACCATTTCTGTGGAGCTCTGACCCCACTAGACTTGTAGGTATAAATAACATTTTACAGCTGTGTGAGTACAGATGACATTCATTGAAGCCAGTGGAAGCAGAGCAAACTTGAACTTGCAGCAGAGATTAGAATTTCAAAGCAAAGCTCTTCTTGGTGTCCTTTTATAGTGGAATAGATCCTTGCTGTAATTCCCTTTGCTCTCCAGGACTGAGTCCATCACGGGCTGAGTCCATCACGGCTTGTAACTTCAAACCCAGTGAAATGCAGCTTAGACCTGCCTCCAGCCATGTCTGACACATCTGCCTGGTTGAAAGGGAGAGCAGAGTAGCAGGAACACATCACCTTTATTTTATGTGATACATTCCTAGAGTGCATGGAGACTAAAGAGTTATCTGTGCAGAGACACAAGAGTTTAATGAGTTTCAGAAGGAAGGTAAATTTATTTTAGGTGTATTAGCACTGTTTTGTGAATAAAGCAGTTGGAAAAGCCAATGCAAACATTGTGTGATGTTTTATAAATCTAGCTTGTAATTGTTAACATATGAAGCCCACTTATTTTACTGCAACTAGAATTGCGCAGTAAAAACTTGATTCATGAAGGCATTATGCAATAATTAAGTGGGGTTTCTGTGAACTTAACCAATAAAAAAGTGCAGAAAGGACATGTCTGGAAGTTTCACTGGTCACTAGAAGTTCAGAAGCTGGCAATACACAGGTGTTCTTGAGGTATCAGCCAGTGCCTGCTTGCAGCAGGGAACTGTTTTAGTGCTGGAAGTGTTTCTGAAGAGGTGTTTTCCACATAACCTTACCCACTGCTTCATGTAGTTATAGTGCTTCAGGCAAGTTAGGGCAAATATTTTAAGCATCAGGTTTGCCCTAAAATATTAATATGACAAAGGGAATCTGTGGCATGAGCCCTTTTTGATCCCTTTCTGTATATTTAAATATATTGTCTTCATCAAAAGTTTCTCTTGGTATAGTGGCCAAATATCTTACATAGGTGTAAGAAGCACTGAAATATGACAGAGTTAAGAGTGTCTGCATTGTCCCAAGCTTGGATATTTTTTCCCCAAGAAATAACTAACCCAATATTGCTAGTTCTGTAACTCTCTCAAGCCACTTAACCAAAGAGCCAATTATAGCTTTTACTAAGAAAAACCCCTTAAAATAATTTTACCTGTGGGTGAGGGGCAGGTGTGATGTGTTATACCACCTTACTGTTCTCTGGATCTGCACAGTCAGGTAAATCCCATTATAATTCAATTAGTGAATTGGTCATTACTGTAATTGCAAATCTCCCTTCTCTAAGGCAGGGAAGAAGGATGGAAGAATTTCTGTCTCTTTGTTTGCCACTGAAGCCTTGTACATATCCATGAGAGTTCTTGAACACCTAACACACCATCCCTTGCATCTGGAGTGTGCTAAGAGCACTCGCACTCAGCTACAGCAGCCCAGCTGAGGGAATGTCACTTGTTACTCAGTACTTTAGTCTGTGCAACTGCCTATATCCAAGACAGGTCCTAAATCTGACTTACTGCCTATCCTGTTTTGAAGAGACTGAAAAAAAGAGGGAAGCAAAAGCCTCTTTGTCCTGACAGTCACAGATGCACAGGATAGAGATCCCATTCTGGATGTGAAATATGTTGGGTTTACCTTGTACCAGTTTGCTGCAGCTCTGCACATGCTGGGTTTATCATGCCATGATGTCTCCCTGGCTCTGGACTGTGCTGGACAGTAAAGATCAGAGGGTGGAGGGGGCTGCAGAGCTGTGCTGCCATTCTGGGCCCCATGGCCAGAGGAGTTGGCCCCATGGACCAGCTGTGGAGTAATAAAAGGAGTGTAAGTCTTCTGAATGTCTCCAGAGAGGTGACAGAAATCCAGACCCCTGATTCTCTTGGTACTTTAGTGAAACTGTTCTGAATGCACTCTGGCTGTGATCCATTATTTTGCTAACTGTATAGGATTTATCAGGACACCACATCACACATTCTGGGTCTGATCCTGGTCAGGTTGCTCTGGGCATAATCTCAGCTATTGTCTGACTGTTGGTTAGGAAATGGATATCAGTTCCACAATTGCTGAGCAAAACCTGCTGTTGTGTCCCACACCCATTCCCCCTAGAGGAATTGATGCAGCCAGTTAAAAAAGAGTGTTTCCCAGGATATTGGGGGCATTAACACATATTTTAATGACAGTGTTTTATGGAAAATTGCCCCAGAACAGATTAATATTTAATATTAACTATGAGAACTATGAAAGGCTGAAAGTGTGTGAGTGCATTTTTGCCCAAGTGAGCCCTGTGCCCAGCAGCCCATACCACTGACTTTCACAACACCCTGCCCCATTCCTCACAGCTGGTACCTGACCCGGAGGGTGCCCCTTTCCCTGCACACCCACACTTCTCTTGCTGGGCATGTGAGGAGCAGCTAAAATCTTTTCTGTAAGGAAGCAGCTCCCATATGTAAATCTCATGGGATTCACAGAACAAACATCCTTTCACCAGTCTTCCCTGGCAACCCTGACCTCTTTCAGGCATGAGGCAGCATTTTTGCTCCTAGGGCTGCCATTCTCAGGGACCTCTCATTAATGCTACACCTATTTTAAATACTTTTCAAAACTAAATCAGTTCGATGGTTTGGGAGCTATTGTTCATCTCACTCATAAGCCATACTTTTTGAAGCAAATATGAAATATTATCTAAAAGTTATTAAACTCTTTTTCTGTGACTTGTGGTGCTTTCTTACAGCTTATATTTCAGTGTAATTTTTTCTGTTGATTGCTGGTGTCAGACAGAGAGAGGTATCTCCACAGAGAAAAATGCAGGGTGCCCATTTCCCTTGCTGCTGCTGGTTTTGGGAAATAGGGGACTGCAAGGTTTGCCCTGCACTTCCCACCATCCCAAACAGCAGACAAGGCCGGCCACAATTGTCTCTAGCTCAGCCTTAAAAACTTTCTTGGACAAAAAATTTATAACCTTTCTGGGTAATGACTTCCGGTACTGGGCTACTCTCCTAAGAAATAATTTTCTTTTAAAATACGATCTGAACAAGAGATGTATTTTTTTCTTCAACTGAATAATTGCAAATACTTTCAGAAAATGTGAACTTAGTATGTTACTTCTGTAACATCTTTCAAGTTTTACTTTTTTTTGTGTGTGTTTTTCCCCCCAGCGTAGTCTTTCATTCCACACAATTCCTAGTGAGTACACGAGAATGGGTGTTTATAAGTCACTAAATAATATGTGCTAAGGCACATTTAGAATAATCACGAAATCATTTATGTTGGAAAATAGCTCTAAGATCATCAAGTCCAGCCTTTGACCCCCAACAACACCTTGTCAACTTAGACATAGCACCAAGTGCCAGCTTAAGTCATTACCACCTCAAAGGACGGTGATTGTGACTCTTGAACATCTCCCTTGGGTGGGAAATCCTTGGGAATGCCCTTAACAGCCCCTTCTGAGAAGAAATTCTGCAGTTTCAGGCTGCTGTCCTCTCATTCTGTCATCAGTTGCCTGGGAGAAGAGACAGACACCCCTGGCTGCAGCCTCCTCTCAGGTGCTTGTAGAGAGCAATAAGGTCTCAATCCCTGAGCCTCCTTTTTGCCAGACTAAACAACCCCAGCTCCCTCAGCCACTTATATGACTTACTCTCCAGACCTTTCACCATGTCCATTGCCCCTCTCTGGATGCACACCAGGACCTCACCAGGACCTCAATGCCTTTCTTGTAGTGAGGGGCTCAGAACCGGGAACAGGAATTGAGGTGTGGCCTCACCAGTGCTGAGTACAGAGGGACAATCCCTGCCCTGGTCCTGTTGGTCACATTATTTTTGTTACAAAAATAGTAAAAAAATCAGTTAAACTCTCTAACCTCACCTGTTTGTCACACTCTCCCCTCTCCATTCCCTCCCTGTGAATGCAGCTGAGGCATCCCCTTTGGTCCTTTCTACACTCTCCCCTTAGTTGGTAGTGTGTAAAATCTCTGGAGCTCCTGCATCTGAAACCTCTTTCCAGTATTCCTCTGCTTCAACTTAATTCAACCTTTAATATGAGTAAATGTCTTCTCAGTTGTCATCACTTTCTAATTTCTGTTTTCTTCTGCATTTGCTTCTTGCTAAACCAACAGTGCTTGATAACTCTGCAAAAGCATCTTGGGATGCAGTACGTATGAAAGCTGTGATCCCACACACAATGATGCCTTTGGGCTGATATGTTCTTGAAATTTCTGTCCTCAGTTCATAAATATTGGAGAAGTCAGGTATAACTATTCTATTTCTAATGGAGGGCCACCTGCCACGTGAAATTTATCGGAGGTGATTTTCATGGTTTTTTCAGTCAGATGGAGGTAACATGAACCCATTTGGAGATTCTCTTGTGAAGTGCCCAGTGTAGCACATATTTTCCCTTCATTATATACAAGTAGCTCTTAGTGATGCTGATGGGAATTACAGGTGTGTGCATTTAGAGGAGGATATAGATCTATACTGTGCAAATTACTTCAGAAAACAAACTGGGTTTATAGACATGGACTGTGCAGAGCTGAGCAGCAGTATATTTCAATCAATGTTCCCTGCATACCACGTAGTAAAGGGAAAAGGAGGCTGGGGAGTGAGGGAGAGCAGAGGTCTGGATTTCAGAGCTACTTTTAATAACAACCACAGAGGATAAAAACTACAGAGTTTTGACTAGCTTCGAAATCACTTCTCACCTCTGGTTTTGAAATCTCCAGCCCAATTATTTGTTTACTTGATAGTGCTAAAGTCTTATTCTCCATCGTTATTTGCTTGCTAGTAAAGAGCCAAAAAACCCCAGCAGTCCAAAGGTAACGGCACAACTAAATCACTTCCAGATGATAAGTCACACGCTGATGGTGAAAGCAGACTTTACAGTTTCAGTGTGCCAGGTAATATATGGCACTCACCCAGCTGCTATTAGTTTTTTTCTAACAGCATATACACATACTGTTTGGTTTGGGTTTGTTCTTTTTGAGCTGGATTAGGGTTGGCTAATACCACATACATGAAATGTTTAGCTTGATTTCAATCACAAAATCTCCCAAAGAAAAGACAATTCTAAAGCGTCTGTTATCCCTAATCCCATTTACACATAAATCTTATTAATAATTTTTATTGTGATATTAATTGTGCAGCAGTCATTTACACATAAATCTTATTAATAATTTTTATTGTGATATTAATTGTGCAGCAGTTTGAAAAGCCATCCTTAGGAGTCTGTAAATGCTCTCTCCATATGCATTTTTGTGATGTCACCTTTACATACTTCGTGCCTTTCCCACAGGATCCCTAGCTCATTCACTGTTCAGGATGGGTGTCATTCATTTATGGAAAGGCCATTAGCTATTTTGCTTTCTCCATTACTTTAACACATGGCCTAATCCCTATTAACTACTGACCAGTTGATCTTGATCTTAAGAAAGTGTTTTAATTTAATTTGTTTCCCTTGGTTTTGATGACTGTTGTCTCTCAGCAGTTCACAAATCTGTATTTATTTTCAGATCACCCCAATTATTATCCCCATTTTACAGCTGGAAAATAGAACAGAGAAGTGCAGTGATTTTGTGCTCAGTTTAAGACTCCTAATTTGTCAGGGTACTTACCATTATGTAATTGTTTTAGATATTCAGAGCAGAGCTCCCACTGAGTCCTGCTGCAGCTGTGAGTACTCAGCTCTTTTCCAAACCAGACCCTGGAGTCTCAAGTCAGGTATCCATACAGCTGAGAATATGTAATTACTGGCCATAGTGCAAAATTTGATATAAGAACTTACTGATGATGTACAAGAGATATGTGGCACAAGCAGGCAGGGATGCATCCCATTCTACAGACTGACATTCAATAACTTAAAGCAAGACAGTGTTCACTGTTCTCCCCAATCCCTGAACTTCATTCAAAACACACCATTCCCTCTGAAACAAATGATCAGGGGGCTGAGCATCTCTCTTTACATAGTCCTGACTTATCTTGAGCAGCCTGAATAAAGCTGACACATCCTCTGTGGGAAAAGAGTATGGCTTCCTCTATTGCCAGTGCCTTGGTGTGAAAGGGGAAAAAAATGCCCAGATAATTTCAGCTCTGGCACTTGCTGACTTTGAATATTTGCTTTGGCAGCTCACAGACTTCACTTAAGAGAGTGTTTGTAGGTAATTTCCTAGGTTCTTAATGAAGCAAAGTGGAAAAACAAAACTCCTATTATGTGGCATCATATTAACACCTCTATGCCTCACGCTATTGGGGTTAACTCTTACCTTCTCCACATGGACTTCTTCCCTCTGAGTTAACAGGGTAATTTGTAGTAATAATGAGTTGCCAGTTTCTCTGTGGAACAAAGGACACTTTTCCTTGGGGCTGAGATGAGAGCAGCATCATGACCCAGGGTTCTCATAATCCCTTTTCTGCCCTGCAATGACCAGTGAATGGGCTATAGTGTCTGAAAAATGTTTCCTCCTCTAGCTCTGTCTTACTCCCCTCTAACCATCTGTGTCCTCTTCCTGTTCCTTCCTCATGTCTGGCTACTTGGTTCAGCCACTGCTCTTCCTGTCTCCCAGCCAGTCTCAATTGCTAATTCTTTCTTTCTGTCAGCCTCTCAACTGAAGGTGCTGGTTTCTCCCATGTAGATTTTAAGTCCCAGTCCCCCTGGGTCTCCACACCCATCTTTCCACCTCCTGAATTCTGCTTCTTAGCTTCAGGTTTCTGACCATATGTGGACTTTCAAAGCCTTACCCCTGTTTCCTTGTCCCTTTTGATACCTGGTCTGTATTACTCTCTCATCATCCTCCTGTACTTTAGTCCTCCTGCAGCCACAGGGCCCCCCAAGAAGTGCTGAAGTAAATTACCTTCCACTGGGATAAAACCACCTGTCATCATCGGGCATGTCTCCCCTCCTTACTACCGCTACTTTTTTTTTTTTTAATTACATCCCTTCAGGATGTCCACTTACACTTTTAATATAAATAAGTGAGGCATTTTTCATCCTTATAGCTATGCTGCTCTTTCTGGAAGCAGTCTGTCAGATTAATGTGACTCAGCCCTATAGAAGCTAGCAATCAGTTTTTCAGGCAGTATAATTTTCTCTGGCTGAATAAATGCGTCTGTGTGTAGTGTTGACACCGATGCTGTGATTCAGTCCTGTGTAGCTTTTCACCAGGATTTCAGCAGGGGTCTGCAGTAGAGGACTCAGAGGTGGGGTCACGCCTGGATTTCTTTTTGAGCTCTGAAGACCACAAGGCTCTGCTAAGCCAGACACTGCTGAAAATAAATAGAAATAAGGGTATGGGGAGAAAGTACATGCTGTTTATGGGGTTCAGCTTTTAAAAGTAATGCATTAATGTTTGGGTGCAGCAAAAAACTTTTATCTTCAACACAAGAGGTAAGTAAATATGTATATATTATATATTTATGTATATATCTGTTTAAAGACACTGATACAGAAACAGACACAGCCCATACAATGGGCCTTATGCTTCATAATCTCCGTGCTTTAAAGTTTAGACCATCAACCCTTGAAATATGGGGAAGATTTGCACTTAACTGAGGAAGACCTTGATCACACCTTCATATCAGTCTTTGAGTTTGGTCTGTACTGAGCAACGGACAGGGTAAAGTACTGGATATGAGTAAAATTTTATCTGACCTGTGTAGTTTTCCTATCACAGGGAAAGCATGGTGGTGTCATAATCCTCTGTTTCAAAATGGTATCTTGTGTGTGTGGCTCCTACTCTTCTTGTGCATGTACCTTCATAAATAAAGTCAAATATTAAAAACAAAAAACTGACTAGTAACAAGGTGATTAGTCAACCAAATGTTCCAGAACTGCCATAAGGAAAAAGAAATGGTGATCTCAAGTTACTTCAGCTCACCATCAAGATCAGCTCGGAGTGTGAGTACAAAGCTAAACTATTGCATATGCTGCACATATGAAAATGGAGATGGAAAGTGATGAGCGCTTTATATACCCCTTTCCAAATAAATTTGGAGAAGAGCTTAGGTGGTTAAGCAGGTCCCAAATGGTTTCTGCTGCTGAAATAGTCTATTGATGCTTTATTTTTCCCTTTAGGTTTTCCACTACATTAAATATTTTAAACTACCAAATATTTCTTTCTAAAGGGAAATGGAATGAAAAGATGTCTTACATGATTTATTACAAATTCAGGGGGAAATACTCCCCTTGTAAATAGCTCTACAAAAAATAGCATCATCAATTTAAATGTTGACATGCTTAATATTAAAGGGTCATACTGTACTGAAGGTCTTTAAGGAGACTTCCCATCCAAAGGAATTGATTTCAGTGGAAAGTAATTGAAGTAGGGCTTCTGCTTTCTGGTAGTTGATCTCTCTCTGAGCCTAATTTTGTGGTCTCCAGTGCAACTTGCACCTAAATCTTATTTTTTGTGGACCAAATTTTTTCACTCCCTGTTCCATCCTGCAGGCTCCCGTGCCACAGCCACCCTCACACTGCAGGCACCTGGGCTGAAGCCTCACTGAGTGTGTGCTGATGTTTGGGGCCATATGAGTGCCCCAGAACACAGGGGCTGGCATTGGAAGTCAGAGCCCTGCCAGGACTTCTAACTGGTGCTTACCTTGTTCTCAGCACACACTATTCCTGCTCAGCTTATCTGCTCAGGGGTTGTAACAGTGAGTGCAAGCCAGCACAAAATCAGACCAAATCACCTTATCAGTTGCCTACAGCACAGCCTTCCCAAAGGTTCCTTCCAAAGGTTTGCCCTGACAGCCCAGTTTTCCTTTGGCAGCTCACACAGACAGTGAATGCCAGCTCTTCCAGAGGTGACTCTGATTTCTGGCACCTCCACACCCAGGCAATCCAGCAGCCTCCCCAAGGGGGCAGAACGATTTGCATTCTCCAAGTGGCAGAGTGTTCAATATTTAACACATCACAACCTGTAGAGCAGCTCTTATCATAAGCACAGGCTGGATTTCCACTGGAAAAAATCCTCCACACTATTCTGAGTTTTATGTTCTATTTATATATTTATGATTTTAAAGTTCGAGTGCATTTAGGGATTTTTTTTTTTTTTACCATTAAACTCAGTGTTCTGGAAAAAAACCCAAGTTAATTTAGAGAAAACACTCAGCCTGTTTTCTGTCTTTTTGTTATTATTCAATATGAAAAGGATATTGTAAGTGTATATTCCGCTGAATATGCGGTTTGGCAGCGAGAGGCTGTTCAGCTGCCCTGCTTCTGCCTCAGAGTTTATTCAGGTCATAAACGAGACATATAAGCATTTGAGTTAAGATTTATAGCTACATGAACTGTATCAGAAGCTTTTTGTACTTAATATAAAACACACTGCAGGAGCTCAACATTGCTTTATTCCACAATACACTCAATATTAGACATGTTACCTGCTGTAATTACTGACATTAATAGCCTCAGGAATAATGGAAAGTGAGTTAAACACCAGTGTGGTAGATGTAAATGGGGCTTTATAGTACATGTCATTTGGAAATATTGTATGAGTCATTAAATTTGTACTTAATATTTCTTCATCTAGTAATTAAGCAATAACCCAGCAAAACAATGTCCTCACTTTAACACATAGGTCAGATTTTGTTATAAAATCAGAAAAGTGCTTGCCAAGGATTTAATTTAAATCCCATGAAAGCTTCAACCCAGTCCTGACGCAGCAAAACTGAACCTCTTGCAGACAATTTTTAGGAGAAAGTGGGGCCCAGGATTTGTGCAGCCCTCTCCAACACCTCCGAGTGACTCATGCGAGGCTTTGGCCAGCATTGCATGGGATAATTTCCTCCTGGAAAGGAGGCTGAAGTCACCAGCAGCTCAGGCAGGAAATCTAATGTGTATGTCTTCAAGCCACCCAATATTTGCTGATTTGGAGATGTTATTTTTACCCTAGCTTCCTCAAATTATAATTTTATAAGTAATCTATTTTAGAAACTCCCACTTCCTTCATTGCTTGTTCATTTGCAAATAAATGTCCATTCCAAGCCTTTGCAGAGAAGCAGCCCACTGCTGCTTCACAAAGGTCTTGAAAGACTGGGAAAGTGCAAGAGTGGGGTTTCTTAAGCAAATATTAATTCCAAAATGAAGATACTGCCTGAAACATTTAAGATGATGAATATACTTGTAGTGCATGCTTTTCTCTACAGTCTTTTACATCTGTGTACTGATCAAGCTAACATCCATGTGCACACAGTAAGCATATTAGCATTCAGATGATCCTGTTTTATCTTGATGCTAATAATATGTTAAGGTGAACAAAGAAGAAAATAGAACCCATATTTACCTATAAACCTGATCTATTTTGAGATCTCAAGGCTTTTATGTTAATAATAAAAACACCAATAAATCCTCATCTCTTTGCTTTTTAAGACTGACAGATAGTCTTTGAAGCACTATTTCATTTATTTCTTCCAACCAGATGTGCAATTTATGTTTTATTTGAAAGCAAACCTTAGCATTATAGAAGACACTTGTGCTAAATAACACAAATATATTTTCCATCACTGGGTAAAACCTTCTCAGGAAAGTCTCCAGTCCCCCTGCCATATTCCAGTGCCTTGCTGATATTCTTGGAACAGCTTGTATGATACTGGTAAGTCACATCATTCATTTCACAGAGATCTCAATGGAGTCTGTCTGAAAACAGAAATAATACAGTAGGTTTAAGCAGGGAGACATTAAAGCCCCCAGATTGCATTTGCAAGGAACACGCTGTAAGATTATTTAAATGCTAGTTTTGAAAAAAAACAAACCTGTGCTTTATTTCCTTAAAAAATATTCCAAGAATCAGGTGTGACTTTTTCTAATTTTGCAAGAAACTTAATGCCTTTGTGTACAGTGGAAACGTGCAAATGGATATTTATTTTTTGTTCTCTTACATATTTGTGTAATGTGGACCCCTCGTACAGTACAGAATTGAAAAGTAAACACTTCAGGGATTTTGAACAGTTCACCTGTGGTTCCTGTAACAGAAAAAATGCAGAACAACACTGGTGGGGAATTCACTGAACCTTCCAGACCCCTTATGGCTGGTGAAGGTGACCCAGCAAGGGCTCCTGATTCTGATGTCTACTGGTCCTCCCTAGGGTCAGCTACTCATACAGTTCCAGCTCACACAAGTAAATGTCTCTTAACCATCACTGGGAATCACTCCAGCAGAATTTTCCTCCACTCTCTGAACAGTGTAGCAGATGCCTTGAGGCTCTCAGACATTGGAAAACGTGTGCCTTGCCAGGTCAGAGATACTGACAGCTGTACTTCCTGCATATGGTACTGCCACCCATCTGTCACCAGCCCTCAGGAGTTTGCTGGCTGGGAAAATTGATCAGTGTTGCCTGAGGAAAAAATTCTAATCCGAATTGGGAAGGAGTTACAGACCTCACCGCTGCACCTAGAAGCAGACATGCAGCATTACTCACCTCAGAGGGACACAGCAGTCCAAGAGGTAAAACAGGAGGCTGAGCTGTGGCTGTCTTCTCTATGGATGTGCCCACATGGACTTTTAGGCTTCCTGAAGGAACATGGTGGTAGCAATAAGGTAAAGGCCCTTCCAAAGGCAGTCCCGCTTGTTATTCATCCTTTTTTCTCCCTGTGTTTTCTAAGCTGAATAGGGTTAGTCTGTGCCATTTCAGTACCTTAAATTTACATCTGTGCTTTCCTTAGGGATGAACTGTGGCACTCAAGTGATAAGTCACCTCTGACTCTTGACTCCCCATAATGTTATTATTGATAATTGTTTCTACTGCAGGTGAATAATCAGGTAGGATCATGACTAGCTGTGCTCACAGTTGTACTAAATATAGAGGAAGATATAGAAACATTTCACAAAATACTTCAGTCCTACATAAGGTGTGTATGTGACGTGGTAATTAGAGTTACTGTCCTCTTGGTGGCAGAATGAATTCTGTAAAAATAGCATACTGAGAAACCAAAGGATCACGGTAATTTGTGTCAATTTTACTTTCTGATCTATGAAAAGTATTTATTACAAAGATAAATGGCAGTAGCAAAAAGGCTGCCTTGGGAGCAGTTTGGATGTACACTAATTGCAAACAGCTCTGCACATTCATTACATATCATTTGGCTCCTCCTAGTGAAACCCTGCAGAAACAGCTGTGGCCTGATTTTCCTCCCTTCCAGTATTTCCACCACATCCTGAACTGCAGTTACTTAAGGGACAGAGCAGCAGGGGGGTGCAGGGACATCGTGGGAGGGGGTCAGGGAGTACTATTGCATTATTTGCAGTTTTACTTCATAAAACCTCTGCCTTCAGATGCCTGTGCTTGGCTGCTGCTGGCTTCTGTGGCTTCTTTGCACGTACATGTTTGCCAGTTACCAACTGGACTTTCATAAATCAAATTACTGCCTCAAGGAACTTCAGAGTAAAAGCATAAGCTGCGAGAGTTTGAGCTTACAAGACAGTTGTCATCTGTTATACAGAATAAATCCTCTTTCATACTTTTTGGTAGCTCCTACCCTCTCCGGAACACACAGCAGGTGAATCGTAAGGCAAAACTTGGCCCTACAGCTTCTAAAATATTGCACTTTTCATTCATACAGAGAAAATAAATCTTTTATCCAAGTTACTTAATTGATTTATCATTATACTTGGATATTTCATTTGGATAGTAAATGTCATTTTTGCAGTTCTACCAGTTTTACTGTAATGATAACAATGCTTTAGTCGTAAATATATGTCAACAGCAAAAATGGAAAATAAGGTCATAGTGAGACAAGAATCTTCATTGTCAATGATGTTAAAATGGAAGGAAACAAGCAAAGGATTTGGTAGAAATATTAAGAATTCGTACCTTAAAATTTCTGCAATTTTTTGTCTGGAAAATTTTGAAATCTTGAGTTAATTACAGAGATGAAAAAACTTTCCCCTTTGAAAGGAGGTGATTAATATAAGCTTTAAAATGTTCCCCCAAAGTCTGTAGGAGACATTTTTCCTACAATTTGTCAGGGAAAAAAATCATCCTCCAAGCAAAACAAAAGTACAACTGATCTTTTTGTCTGTCCATTAAAGGACCTGTCCTCTCTGTGTGAAATAGTATCTGAGTGAGTGAGTAAAAGCAATATACTCCACAGTCAGTCCTTGGAAGAGGCACGTCCTTAATAAGCTTCCTCAAGGTTTGCTCAATCCTCTTTTATGTGCTATGCTTGGTTCCATCAAGTACTTGGGGGCATGGAAAAGGAGATATTTGGGATGGAAAGGCGCTGCAGTTTAGAAGAAAATGGACAGAATTCCTTACACACAGGATACTGTTTATAGCAAAATTTACTCCTGTCCTGAAGCTGGGAGAAGCCTCTGTGACTAGCTCTCTCCTAAATTTGACAGCATATCTTTCCACAGCTAGTAAGCTGGAAGCTACAGAAAATCAAAAAGGCTGCAGGCACAATGCTCACACAGTAAGAACCTAAAGCTAATGTCAGCCCCACTGGGAGGCAATGCCAGGGACACAGAGATCAGGACTACACCAATTATCTATTAATGTTTCAGGAACAGATCCTGAAATAATTGATAAATTAAAATTGGGCTAGAGTTGACCCTAAGGACTTCCCTGCATCCTTGTCTGACTTTGAGTCTCATCACTGCTATTTCACTGTATTACCTGTGATGAATGCAAAGCTCCAATTGATGAACAGTTGTTCTTCCCTTACAAATAGGTATAAATCTCTTATGGAAATCCTACTGGTTGTTTCTCGACTCTCTTGAAATGACTCTCTAAACACAGCTGCCTCACAGTCATGGTAAACATTCTTCACAAAGGCCAGTTTGCTCTACAGGCCCCAAGGAATGTGACAGCTTGATACCTGGATAAGCCTGGGCTCAGTTTCTGTTTCTACAGAAAAGCCGAAGTCTCCAGTGGATGTTGGTAAACAAACCCTGGAGCCATTACTTGATAGGGATCATAAGCTGTTACTCAGCACCTTGCAATATGGAGTTGGATGTGACCTAAATGAAAGAGAATAAAACGTCAGATAAGTATTTCAGAAACACCTGAGATGAGTCACTGCACACAGAGCAAGCTGGTACTGAGGTGTTGTGCCCTGTTATTCAGGTGTAAACCCATGGCCTGACTTGATCACCATGCACCAGGCTGAAATACTCACACAAGTATTGTAGCTGCAGGTAGGCACAAAATCTCTTCCTCTTCCTCAATGTCCATATATGTCCAGATTTAAGTGCAGGAACAGAAGGAAGGGTAATAGCAGGGAGAGTGGGACAGATTGCAATCCATTCCTGTTATCAAATATAAGGACTTCTTGTCTGGAAGATGAAGCCATTTTAATCTTTGGTCTCTGAAAGTAGAGGCTAGGTAGATTCACGTTAGAAGCAGCATGCACAAAAGTCAGTACTGATATCCATTAAATAAGTATATTTAAAAGTGTTTAGTTCTCCTTTGCATTGAAGGGTTTATATCTTCTCAGGAGTTCAATACTAGAAAGGATATTTTATAGCTCTAGGTCTTAAAGCAAACACCAGTTGGTAAAACTCAAACTGGTGAGGAGCCAGGTCTCTCTGAACTTGCTCCTGCTTTCTGGGAGCTTCTGTTTATTATTGTGGTGGGAAGGTGTCACTATGGAGCATGACACGAATCACAGAGACACAGCAAACTCCAGCCAGGGAAAAGGCGAGGAAGAGAGAAACTTTATTTTGATTTTCATATTATATAGAGTTTTGGGGACAACCATGGATTGGAGAATGAGGTCATCACCTCTCCAACCACACTGGTCAATGAAAAGGTCCATCAAACCTTTCTGGTCCCAGAAGAAAGGAATGAAAACCAAAAAGACAGTAGAAAAACATCTGCGTGTTGTGAGGAGTTTCTCACCTTGTGAGAAACTTTATCAGAAAAATTAAAACATCAGAAGGCTGAAAATCAGAGCAACAGGAAGGCCATGTAGAGAGTGTTGGAAAGAATGCAGGTAAAAAGCTGTTGTTGCTGTTGTAGGACCAATTCCATCTCCCTGACTAAGACTGAGTGAAATTATTTGATGAATAAGGTACTACTTGCTCTGGTACATAATAGTAGAATTAAGCCCAGAAAGAACCTGGGCTTACCTGGAAACATGGGCTTGACTGTGCCGGTGTTAGGCACCGTGAGTGAAATGCCAGGCATGCCAACGCCAGCCTCCACACTCACTCAGCAGTGCAGGGAACGCTGCCTTCTGCCCACAGCTGGGCACAGCAGATCACCTTGGTGGCTTTAACACATTTGTTTGTCTAAGAGGACTTGCTCTTCCCATGCACTGTGATCAACTTGAAGGGACTGCTGCCCCGTGGATCAGCGGAAAGGTTTTCAGGTTTGCATCCTTGCAGGCAGACAAATATGACATGAAGGAAGATCAGAAAAAAAAACAGAGAAGATTTTTAAGTGCTTCACAAGGTGACTCACAGGGTCTCAGGAAGGACTACAGGGCTTCCAAAATATTGAAGTGCTGGTAAAGTAAAAACGGGCTTCAAGGACAGACACTACTAGCAGAGAAGCCCTTGTTTGGTTGTAAGTGATCTCATTCAAATGCAATATTGATTTCAGAGAAAGAGAGAAATCAGAAAGTGAAAAACTGTAATTCTGGGACTGGCAGAGGGAATTATGAAAAAGGAGAAACCTGTTGTCAGCAAGAGCTAACCTGTTCCTTGAAAGTGTTTCGATCTTGTTTCCTTTGGTCTTGTGTTACAGCAAATATGGGAATCATCATCACCGCTATCAACAGAGTATTTGCCTTCTTTCAAGCAGATGGCACCATAAGCCAATGAATAAGGCTTGAATCTGTCCTTAACCTACTAGTTATTGTCAAATATGTGTGATTGACCCCAGGTACAAGGGAGTTATAAACAATGCATTTAGCCCAGTATTACCTTCATGGTCAGAGGGGAGATAGGACAGAGTGAGAGAGAGAGAGAACCCTCTGGTATATGAATGCTCTCTGCATTACAATGCCTGCAGCCTTGCCATGACCCACCAGAAACTCACAGTCTCATTCTCTGTCACTGCAATGTCCCATCCCAAATTATGCAGATGAATTTAATCACACAGAGGCCTGAAATACTTTCCAAGTAAAAAACCTAGCTTCTGTCACTGAAATGAAAGTGGAAAATTCCCAGCACAGTTAAGCTCAGAGACTTTCCTCCGCCCCAGCTATTCACCAAGCAAGGGTTATTCTAACCACAGCTCAGAGCAATCTGAGAGTGGCTGCTGAGTGCTTCTCAATTTTAAATGCAAAGCCGCACCATAGGAGGATGGCCGGCAGACACAAGGGGGAATGCGACAGCTGTGGCTGCGGGAGCTGTAGGGATCCCGCTGCTGCAGCCACCACCAGACAATGGGATACCCTTTGTCCCAGCTCTGGGTGGAACCCAGAGGCTGCCTGGTGGGCCTAAGGCTTGCAGCATCATGGTTTGGATGGGGCAGGAGCATTGACCGTAATCCAACGCCTGGAGAAGGAGCTTCCATTACCTGTTTCCTTCTCCCCTAGGGGTGCTTTCCCAAGACCTGGAAAAAACGTGGAAAAAAACCCACGGCAGCTGGGGGTCACAGCTCCACTTCAGGATGGCCGAGGGGCATCGAGGTCCGACCCTGAGCCCCTTCTAGGGTCCCCTGTGTCAGACGCTCACACGGGGACGTTTTGGAGGGTGGTGGCTGCTCCCAGAGAAATCTCTGATAAACAGGAAGAGACGAGTATGCTAAAAATTGCTAATCACTCCCAATATCAGCCTAGCAAGATAATAAAACTAGATTTCCCTAACGAACAAAGATGTAGATGCTCCTGCCTGCCTTCCTGCAAATTCAGACTGCCCGAAGACCGCGGGTGCGGGCAGAGCCGTTTCTCTCGCAGAGCCCGTTTTCCTGCCATGCAGCGTGTAGAAATATTCTAGAAGAAGCACAATAGCCTCTCCAGGCGTGCAGCACCTTGGCAAACCGGCGGAGCGGAGCTGCCCCTGCAGCCGGCGGGGGCTGCGCCCGCCCGGTGCGGAGCTGGGAGCGCTCCCCGCAGCCGGGCCCGGCAGCCGCCGCCCTCCTGCACGGGTGCAGGCTCCTGCCGCGAGAAGTGTCACTCCCAAGACTGTAGAAAATATATTTCTCTCTCCCTCTCTGTCCATATTGTCGTAGTGTCTACCCCCACTCCTTTCCCACCCGCCTCAAAAATCCAAGGAGGTGGAAAAAACAGGCAGATGTGCCCGAGTTTGCTACGTTTGCTTCTGACGCCAGAAGGGATTTAGGGATATTACCGGCAGCTTATTTAAAGAGTCCAAAAGCACACCAAGAGCGAAATAAACGAACAGGAAAAACCACGTTGGGTTTAAGCACACAGTCGGGGAGCATCAGTTCAGGAGCCAAGGCAAAGGCTGCTCTGGTTATTCCGGCAAATTTCCCGGGAAAGGAACCACGTCCCGCTCTCAGAAAAACGTCCCGGTTCGTATAAAACACAACTAATGGTGGAAACACACACACACATACACGTGTGTTCATACACACAACTCTGTCTCTCTGTTATTTATATCCGCCACTATTTATGGACAGTGCAATGGGAAAGGGCTGTCGCACACCGCTCTCCTTACCGCCGGGAAAGAAAGCGGGGACATTTCTCGGCCCGGAGACTCTCTCTGCTCCCCGGCAGCCGGGGCTAAGGGTCTCTTCTCCCGCGGAGCCGAGCTACGCGCAGCACCCGCATCATGGTGCGTGGTGTCAGGGCAGCACGGCCCCGATGCCCCATCCCCGCTGCTCCTCTCTTCCGAGGGATGGGGTGGGCAACGTGAGACTGTCCAGTGTACAGCTTTCCTTTCAAAAAGCTGGCTTCTCCGGAGTGATAAAATATAGCCAGATAAATACACTTAAAGAAGACGAAATTCAATGTGCACCTGCGCATTCAAAGAAAATACAAACCGAGCAGTACGAGCACAAAAACTATACCTGACTTTTAAAAGAAAGCACTCCTGAAAGACAAACTAAAAATAATTTTTATCATTTAAATTACATATTCCCAATGTAATTCTGCTTTTTCACATTTTTTTTCTCTGAAGAGAGTGTTCGGATTTGTTTGCAAATGAGAAACTGTGTTTAATGCATGTAGGCGTAGAAATACTGAAGGTAATAGGCAGGGAAATGCTAAACTTGAAGAAAACATCCACAAATTTTTAAAAAGAAAGTTGTACAGTTATAGGAAGCTGGTCTTGATAGCATTTTTTATGCTATCAATGTGGCTTCTACGTTGCTGTAACTGTGCAAATACAAAATGACTGTAAATTTGCAACACCAATACATTAATAATTCAACTGCAATTATTTTATTATTTTAAATTAATTTTCCCATTCAGAACATTGCAATTATTTGGTTTTGTAACTATATTTAGCAGGAATGGGATTTATAATACATACATTATTATTTTAGTTTGATAGTCACAATTTACTAGTGGAAGGTGTAGGTTAAAAACTACAAGGTAGAAAGGGTATTTTATTCAAATCGTATGTAAGCCCCCACCTTCATCCTAAATTGTGTGCATGCAAAGAACAAACAAACCCTTCAAATGTGCATAATAACTGAATGTGGTTTGGTTTTTTCCCTAAGTGACATTTCATCTTATTATAAGCAGAGGGTGTTCATATACATGTGAAGAGGGAGATATAAACTGTGTGGCTCATACCGTGATATCCAGAGACTAAGAGGCTGTTCACAGAACTCTGGGTGAAGTAAGAGAGACGTCAGACAAAGATCTGCATGTTTTGACAATGAAGCTGAGATGAATTTCCCAAACTGCTGAGCGGTTGGAGGTCATAGGTATGGTAACTAATCAATGAATCTTCACCCAAGCCCCACCTCGGCCACTTCCCTGCGAAGTGACCGGCAGCAGGACTTCGCAGGTAAAGGGCCACTCGCCTGGGTTGCAGGTCTCGATCTGGGAAGCCGAGAGAAATTCAGGAGATGTCGCACGGACCTGGAGGGGGAGCTTCCGGCTCGGCCTCCTGCCGAGGACACTTGTGATTTCCCTTGTGATACAGGCTAAGCATCGACCTTTACCGCAGAGAGAAGACCTGGTCCAGGGCTGTGGGAAGTCGCCATGAAGCATCTCCAGCAGAGCTACATGGGGTCCTTCACAGCAGTTATTCTCGGGCCTCTTGCCACCAAACGTTCTCTGGAGGCGTTGGCATCACCCTTTTCTCCATCACATATGTCTCCTACAAACATTTAGGTCTCCTACAAGCAGCGGGAAAAGCCCACGCTTCCCACAGCCCTTTTGTTTCCCTCCTCTGCTCCTGAACACTTTCTGCCCTATTAGATGCTCAGAGATTACCTAAAACGCCCCGAAGACAAATGTCCCACGCGGGGATATTTCAAATTTCATCCTTGGTGAGGAGGAAAATTGTCAAAAGAAACACTAGTAAGACTGGGGCGCTGGCAGGGGCAGGTGGTCAGCAGCAGGGCCTGTGACATGGTCCCTGTGCCAGGGCCAAGTCGGTGACGCTGGGATCTCCCGGGGCAGCCCGGCCGCGGCTAAGAGCGAGCAGCTCCTGCGGAGCGTGGAGACTCCCACAGCTGCTGAGACTTTGCTTCGGTGCTCAGCACAGTGCTGTACGCACCAAAATCCCCTCACCTTTTTCCCTCCACCTTCACGGCTGAAAGCAAACCCAGAGCAGCGTGTGTGGGTCGGCTTCTTGCATACCGGGTGAAAGAACCCTTTTCGGGACAACACATGGACTGCAAAAGCCGTATCCGGCTCTTCAGCCTGGGAATTCTCCCCATCGAGACTCATTTGCCAGGAGCGGGGCGCTTCTGCAGCCCAGGCCCTGGTCCTGCTGTGCCTTTTTCCTGGGCAGTAGCCGGGATTTGGGTTTGGAACAGCTGCAGGAGGGGACAAGAGATCGACCCGAAGTCCCGGGTTGCTGGCTGCGGGCTGCCCGTCTTCCTCATCCTCTGGCCTGCACGAGTCCCTCGGGGCTGGAAGGAGGTCTCGGCAGGGAGATACCCTTGTCGGACACCTACAGCCTCTGGGACAAGGACACCAGCGCATGCAGGAAAAGAGATATGTGGGCAGAGTCCGAGCACGGCGGGGAAGCCGAGATGCCCCTCAGCAGTGCCACTGGCGCCGCATCGTCCCTGGGTTACTCGTTATAGCTGCGTTTGGCAGAAAACTCACAGAGATGTTACTCTGAAATGTCGTTTTCTGACTCTGCCAGAATCCCGAGGGGAATGAAAGTCCTCTGCGCCGAAGGGCATTTGCCCTTCCTGGAAGGCGAGTCCCGTTTAGGCAGGCAGTGGCGAGGGGCAGCAATCTTCTCGCAAGAGCGTTCTTCTCCAAAGGAAATAAACCTCAGCTTTGCAGATGAGCTGGGTGGGTTTTACCCTCTTCGCATTACAACGCCGCTGCAGGAGAGAACCGTTTTGCAAACGAAACCAAGACAGCGAAACCCGGCCCCCTTGCCCTGCCAACCCGGGCGCAGCGCCTGCTCGGCGGCCGCGGCTGCTCTGGCTCGTCCCGCCGGCTGCCGGACCCTCTTGCCCCCGGGCTGTGCCGCCGAGGGGCTTCTGGCGGAGGAGCGGGCTGCTGGGAATAACTGCAATATGGCACTTGCGTGGTGTGCAGCAGCGGTGGTGGGATAACACTTGCATTTCCACGCGCGGTGTAAGCGGGCAGGGCTCGACCCCCGATCCGCCGTGTAAAAAAACTTACTGAGTTCTATCGCAAAAGCTTTGAGCCAGAGAGAAAGAAACTTTCGTTTACTTTATGGAACTTCGCAACTCATAGTGAACTACGAGCCCGGTTACGTCTTTGCTATTTCATGTCGCAAGTAATTTGTTTTCACGCGCATCTATAATGCGACACCTCTGGGGTCGACGGTGAGGCCGTCCGGGGACCCACGCAAGGCAGAAGGGGGTGGGACAGGGAGTAAGGGCAGCTCGGCTCTCTTTTCTCGCATCTCGCATCCCTTTGTTGTTGTTGTTGTTGGGGAGGGGGTGTGATCCCGTTTTATTATCTCAACGAAAGAAAACCCTCAGGGTGGTAATGACCGAGTTTTCTACAGGCAGTAAAACATTGAAATGGCCACAAATCTTTCAGCATAGACCAAAAAGCTAGTCCTCTTCTCTTCTCTTCTCTTCTCTTCTCTTCTCTTCTCTNCTACTCTATCAGGGGAAAAAACCCCAAACAGCTGGGTGTTTTGTGACTATGAAATGCAGGGGAAGACATGGTTTTGAAGGACAACGCAGCCCTTTCTCACCCGGACGGGCAGCTGTGTTCTGTGCATTGCATGACACATATTCCCACTTGCAGAAGAACCCCAGGTCATCTCGGCGGTCCAGAGCAACAGGGCACCAACGAGCCTAATGCATAGGATGAAGGTATCCGTGCACACATTTTTTGGATAGTGTTTTTGCACCAGTAAAGCTACAGGAACTGGAAACCCTTAAAGGATCGAGAAAAAGAAAAGATGCACTTCCAAGCCTGGTCAGGAAGGATCGTCACCTGCCTTAGGTCCCAAAACCAAATTTAGGGGGTCGGGTTAACCGCGGGAAAGGATTAGTAGACACAGATTCAAACAAAGAAATCTTGTTTTTGTTTGAATCCGGCGTAGCCAGCTGTGGGAGTGCAGCCTGTGCCGATGCTCGCCGTCCCTCTCCCCAGCCCCCGGAACCCCTTCGGCCTCACTCCGTGGGACTGCACGGCCGCAGCGAAAGAGAACCTCCCTGGCAGCCAAGGCCTCCCCTCCAAAGAGACGAGGGAGGGGATCATTATTTTTCCACTGTAAAACATTCGTCATTATAAATCGTCAAGCGAAGTAGCGCCGCGCGGTGTGCAGGGGAGGTCCCCAGAGCCGCGCTCGGCTTACAGCTCCTTTCGTAACCAGGCAGCCAGGAGATAAACCGGCATTGATTTAGGTCGCCGTGCAGGAGAGTTCCTAAGTTCCCCGTATCCTTAGATGTGCTGGGCTCCGTCGGCGCAAGCGGGAGCTGGCGGCCGGCCGCCCACGCCCTGCCTGGCCCCCTCCCCGGCCCCGAGCGGGACATCAGCAGCGACACCCGAAACGCTCCTTGGTGTAAGCAGCCGGCGCTGCCCCTCACCTGTGCTGGCTGCGACTCCCGGGTTCCCGCGGGAAGGGCTCCGTCCCTCCCGCTGCCGTGGTGCAGCGGAGCGAACCCGCATCGGTGCGTGATCTCAAACGAAAGCCACGAAGAAAAACAACGCCTTTCGAAGTCAGACTTGCTGCTGTGCGTCCAGGAAGACGAGGGCTACCGGGACTCTCAAACGCTGAATTCTGGTTACTTGAAAGCAGCTCGAAAATGCAATTATTCCTGTAGGTGGCACTGGTACTAGGTGTTGCAGAAGCGAAGGCAGAAATGGAGAAAATTGCCTAGGGATTCCCAACTGGTTCCTATAATTTAAGGCAAAACAATAGAGTTATTTTTTTTATTTACTCTCAATTCATGTAACATGTGAAAAATGAAAACTCGGTTTCTTTATCAGGAAAAAATAGTCCTCTGTAGCTCATTGGTCTGGTCCACCAGAATTGTCTATTCCCCTATATGTCATTAAACAAATCCTAGTGCAAAGAGAAATTAACTCAACACGGCTCATTCAAGTCAAATGCTTGCGCCAGGAAAGCCCTAATGAGACACTGTCTGGTTTCCAGAGGGGTTGCTAAGTACGATTGGCGGCAAAGTTATTAAATCTGTCCAAGCAGCTTACACACCATTAAGACACCCCACCTAACCCTCCCGACCTCGATTTGAATATTCAAGAGAGGGTGAAAAGGATATGACAGTGGCACCGATGCCACAGGCCAGTGGAACTCCCCACGCCGGGGAGAGGAACTGGGACAGCCCCGGGTCTCGGCAGCGGCGGGAGGCGCGGAGGGGTTTGCCGGGGAAACTTGGTCCTCGGGGACCGTCCTTTCTCCCGGTTTAGCACTCCTGTGCATTTATTTCACCTGTTCACGCGTCTTCAGCGTGTTCCAGTGAAGTGCACGCACATGCCTCCACTGCAGAGGGTCTGTCCGGACCCGAGACAGTGGGCTCAACCCCGACGGTGTAACCGGGTCTGTCGCTCTCCTCCTTTCTGCTGAGAACGGGTTAAATGCCCGTAGTCACTCTCGACGGGTAGTCGGAGTTTCTACAGACCCTGCCCCTCTCCCACCAGGCCGGGGAACGGCTCCCCGCGTCGTAGGGACTGAGAGCCCCGGCTGGGCCAGGGAACCAGCCAGCCGGGGAACCAGCAGGGGAACCAGCCGGGGAACCAGCCAGCCGGGGAACCAGCCGGGGAACCAGCCAGCCGGGGAACCAGCCGGGGAACCAGCTGGCTCCGAGCGGCGGAAGACGCTGCTCGAGAACGAGTGAGGGGCTCCAGCCCAACCCCCGACACAGCCCGACACTGCTTGGGCATTTCCTGACCGCTGAAGCTGAGCTTCCCTGCTTCTGCACGCCAGGAAGGAGAGCTCTGCAAGAGGTTGCATCCTTATCCCAAAAGCGGGACACCGAAGTGCCTTGTGTCTCGATTTCCTGCTTTGTTTCGTTTTCTTCAGATTTTGGGTCTGTGACGGCCGAAGTGACTCCAAGACCTGATTGCATTTTGCCCATCACTGCTTCATAAATATGCAGGAAATGTCCAGACATGGCTCGTTTGTATCCGATGAAACTTTGTTAAACAAAATTTCATCCTGTTATGTTCCCATTCTCCGTCTTGTCCCTGACATTAAAATAATTTCTTAAAATTGAAATCACACTCTCTCACACAGCACAGCTCCCTCTCTACCTGCCAGCTTGTGAGAGTTTTGGAGTTGTTGCGTGTATTTCCGTGCATGTTTGAGCACTACGTTAATTAAACTAAGGTAAAAATACCCTCCCCTCCGGAATCACAAATAAATGAACTCGGGTAGTTTACACAAACACAAATGTATAAGCCTGTGGTTTTTAGCGAGCTAAAATAAGGTAGCAGACTGTCACACGAAACGCAACATCTACCAACGACGGATCAGCACCTTGTGCCAGGATCATTCTCAAAACGCCCTTTTCCCCCGAAGAGGGGAGGACAAGTGGAAAACAAGGCCAGCCCCTGCAGAAGGGCCGGGGGTCGCCAAGGGGCTAGGGACCTGTTGGGGGGGCAGCAGTCCCTATCTGCGGCGGTCCCTATCTGCAGGGGTCCCTCTCTGCAGCGGTCCCTCTCTGCAGCCCCCCGCCGGCTGGAAAGGACGTCTCCCTGTGAAAACCCCCTTCTCTTTCGCACAAGCGTTTGCCGGTGCATGTGCTCCTGTCCCCGGCTACGAGGGGGTCAGCACACCTGAGAGCTGGGGCTCAGGCCGGGTGTTTCCAGGCTCAAGGGGAAGCGGGAGCGGCGGGGTCAGCCAGGATCGCGAGCGGCCCCGCGCCTCTCCCTGTGCCTGCTAAGCCTTAGCACGCTGCCCTCGCTAACCTACTGCGCTCAGCTATTCTGTGGCGTAAGGAAATACACATGGCAGCCAGTGATGCGTGGAGGCCCCTTCATCCTGCGTTTGGTTCCTCGCAGAAAACGAGAATGATCCCTGGAGATTCCGTGGGATTTTACACCCTCACGTGTAGGAATAGCTCTGTGCAAAGTGAAAGCCCCGTTTCAAAGCTCCGTGGGTCTCATCTCTCTCCATTTCACACAGCACCTTCCCTTCGGGATGGGTCACCTCCGGACATAACTCGAGGTTGTCGCTGGGTTGTTGCTAACCTTCCACCTGCCTCTGCCCGCTTTTCCCTGCCCGCCTTTCAGAGGCGTCCAAAATCTGCTCCGACATCCACACCGCGTTATCCCCTCACCCCTGCTCCCGCTCCGAGATGCTCTTTGCCCACCAAACTGTCTGCATGGCTTCCGGGGATGGATTTCGCGGCTTCGAGCCGCATGGCAGGAGCTGGGGGCGGGGAAGACAGGGCAGCTGCGGCAGTCCCTGCGGCCGCCGCACCACGTCCGCCCCTCAGACCTTCCCCACGGCACCTCGGAAAATACGGCCACTCTACATACATGGCCAGGGGGACTGTGTCCTTTGGAAAGGATCAGGGGGCCTTCTGCTCACAAAGGCATGTAAGCACTTCGTTACCATGTGGGCATCCTTCTGCCTTAGCGCCTCAGTAGCCCACTCAAAGAAGGTGAGGAGGTAATCTTCCTTCCTCCTTTTTTAAAAAAAAATCAATAAAAATCTGCAGCTTCAAAGAGGGGCTGGGGTGTGTGCCGCGTTGGATTTGGCTGGTTTCTTCCTACGAGGGGAGAGCGGAGGCATCTGGGGAGCAGAGCGAGGCACAGAAAGGCCTCATGAAGGCGGCTCTGAGAGGAAGGAGCGGGACACGCCGAGATGAGCACGGCGGCGCAACGGAGCCCTGCCGGAGCGGTGGGACACCGCAGCGCCGGGACTCTGCTCTCAGCTGCGGGAGGTTGGGCACTCTCTGGAGGCCTGCCCGGTCCCGGGAAGCGCCAGAGAAGGCCTTCATGGGCAGGGGCAGCGGGGCTGCCAGCCACCGCCTCGCCGGTACCGGCTGCGCACCGAGGCTGCTGCGGCCGTACGCGCGATTGGAGGCGGGCAGCCCACGGCGAGGCTGTTTTGTGGAGGAGAGAGGACGAGAGAGCGGAGTCTGAGGGAAGGAGAGGAAGGGGAGCGCCTCTGGCTCCCCTCTGCGCCGCAGCGGTGTCGGGAGAAGGCAGACAAGGGCAGCCACCCCCGAGAGACACCGGCTGGCGGTACCCGCGGCCCCGGCCGCGCTGTGTGCGACGGCACCGCTCAGTCGCTCTCTCGGCACGGAGGGAAAGGAACGGGGAGGGAAGCCCGGCTCCTGTCTGGCACTGGCCCGAGGCTCTCACAGCTTCCCCCTCGCTTTGCGCTGTCAGGCCGGGGGACCCCGCGGTGAGGGCGCGGGTTCGTGCCGGGGCGGCCGCCGGCTGCTCGGGGCGAGCTCTTGCCCGGCCACGCGTGCCCTTCCCCGCCTGGAGAAACCCCGACCCCGCGCCCCCCGCCCTCCCCTCCCTGCTGCCTTTTCCCTCCGATTCTGCAATGATTTCCTACCTGAAAAAAACAATCTTTTTGCCAGGCAGGTCAGAAGCGATCAACAGGCTGTTGTATATTATGTTTTCATATTCCTCTCGTCTCCCCCTGCCCTCTACCGACTCACTGTAGAGCTGACCTTTGGTATTTCAGCCCACACTCAGCAGTTGAATGGAAACAAGTCGAGCACGTTCACTTCTGATAAACATTATCCTTAAACCACTGGAGACCCGAGCAGAGTAAACGAGCTTTTCCGACAGGACCACATCAGGAACACACATTGAGAAAGGGAAAGAAACAAAATATCCAGGAGATCAGAGGCGGGCTCGAGGGTGGAGGGGTGGGAGAGGGAAGGAGGGGGAACAGACAGGTTGGAGGACACGGAGGAGGGGGGAGAGAAGGACCCAACTGTGAACACAATAGGCACAGATGGGAAGAGAAGCTGCCCGGGCAGCGTGGGAGAGCAGCGCAGGGTCACGCCCGAGCATCCCAGCAACCCTGAGGGAGCTTTAGAGGCGCCGAGCGGGTCCAGGAGCGGCGGGGTCGGGCTCGGGCTTACACCACCCGTGCGCCCCGAGATGGTCCACGGCCACACGGCACCGGACCGGGCTAAAGCCACGGGTGTCCCGCGTGTTCGGGGTGGCCGGGGCGGCGAACAGCCCAGGCCCCGTCGGGCTGGCGAGACGCGCTCTAGGGCGAGCAGGCTTGTTGGGCATCCCGACAAGAAACTCCGCGTCCACAAGAAATACCCTGTTAAAGCGGATCGGAAGGTTTACGGACTCCCACCCCCTTTCATTGTTTAATTACATAAATAAGTTAATTAAGGCTGGATCCGGCTCCCACTAGTTCGATGCCTTCTGCCTTAAAAATAGCCAGAGGAGGTCAGTTCACGACACAGAAAGGGGTTCTGGCTTCAGCAAACGCCTGCTAGTGCTACTGCCTGCGCAAAATGCCAGCTTTCGGACAGTGCACGGGTGTGAAGAGTGCTCCTCTTGTCAGAGGTAATTCTACCTAGGTTGAGGAAGCACCACAATTTACAGGTGCGATATTCTGAAAGGGCAACTCGTATTTTTGAAGTAACCACAAAACTGCCATACGAAAGTTGCTGTTGTGGTGTTTTGCTTTTGTTAGTTTGTTTTGTTTTGGTTTTGTTTGGTTTGGTTTTTTTTTTTTGGTTTTTTTCTTTTTTAATACCTGTGGAGATAACAGAAGTATCCGCCGATATTTCGATCAAATAGAGATACCCGCAAAAGAGCCAAGAATACCTTATTTACACCACGGAACGTTTAAAACATGCCGCTAATTTCTGGGACATCTGCAACATCTTACTTCTTCACAGTTAGGAATGTTCATTGCGATATGTGCAGGCTCTGAAATCTCGCTCGATTTTTTTTCCTAAAAATATCTTACTTTTCAGTTAAAATAATATCGAGACAATGTATATACACACCAGGGACATGAATTTTGGGGATTACTTGGTGATATTTCGTGCACTAGGATCACCGCCTTATTTCTTTTCACGTTTTATTTAATTTACAGAGTCTGTACGTTTCAGACTCTATTAAAAAAAAACAATGACAAAGAAGAACCTCAGGAGAATAATACAGAGAAAAAAAAACCAAAACCAACCAACCAAACAAACAAAA